>CALNXK010000456.1:60000-157500 GCA_942486035.1 Porites lobata | reverse complement strand
TCGAAAATTACCAGGATTATAATTTCTTCTGGGAGTCTGTGCCAAAATCCATAACATCAGTAAACCAAAATCCACGAAAATACAGTCACGTACTTCTCAAACGAACTCACTCAGAACAAACACACGCGACTAGCTGGTTTGAAATGTGATCTCTCATACCCAGATCTCTTTTCAAATAAGTCGGACGTGCGTTGGCGCAAAGAGAATTGATCGGGAAACTTAGACCCTAGAGTGTCTCGAAAATGAGTACCCCCTAAAAACTCAACCCCTCAGGTGTTTTCTGCAGGAAAATCTGGGGTCTGAGGTCTCAGTTTCTGAACAATCATGGCCATGCATGGGGCTAGCCTCCCACGCAGACGTTCTTGTGCGGGAATTTTACAGCAGGGCCTCTCTACTGACGAGCCCCGGAAAGGGAGAAACAGCTGTCTACGGCTACGACCCCGCTCTGCTTTTGGTTCTTTCGGTGTAGTGTTGATGTCTTGCAAAGTTAATTTTCACATAGTACGATCAGCTTTGCAGATTTCAGTGTGTTTACCCACTAACCCCACTAGTGGGGCAGGAACGCGTGACGAACCCCTAAGAACGTCTTCATCAACATTGTTCCCAGGGTTCTCTCCTACTTGTGGGGCGGGGGTATGTGAATTCGCTTCTCTCAGTACAGCAAATGATCCCAAAATGGACCGCAAATGATCCTCGACCGTAAATGATCCCCAACCTGGACCGCAAATGATCCCAAACAAAAAAATAGGAATGGGTTGGACTCAATTTAGCGGATCATCGTGTCTTAAGGTTATTAGAGAAGTTGTAAAAGTAAAATTTCGCTTCTCAAATAAATGCATAAATAAAAAGTACATTCAAGACTTTGTTCAATGAACTAAGCGCAAACAAGAAATAGAATTTAACACACTACATGTAATTTCAAAACATTGTTAAATAATAAAAAAAAAAAAACAGGAAAATAGCTACTCATCGCAGGGTCTTGTTTAGTTACAATTTACATGTAACAATTAAGCTTAAAACTTCAACATACTGTTGTTAACTTCGATATAGATAAAAACGTTCTCAAAAGCAATCAATCGGTTATACTTGTTATCGTAGTAAAAGAAATATTCAAGGAATTTTTATATTTAATCTAACTGACAAAAGTGGGTCTAGAATAGGATATCATTTTTCGGGAAACTGATCAGTTGGTTGAAGATTTTATCTAGACTAGGGAAACAGCTACTCTAGGATAGGGGGGATTTGTGAAGTTTACTCTAGTATAGGGTAGCAAAATTTAGCTGAACTATCTCTGGTGTAGGTTAAGGGTTCCAGGGTCCCAGCGGAACATCTCCACCCAGAAATTCCTAAAGTACCCCCCTGGGATAAACGTCTGGTCCTAATCCCTTATTGTAACATAACGTCGTGGTTTGCAATCGCGCTGGCTGCGATAAGAACTAGACGAATTTTAAGAGAAAAAGCGGACTGCAAGCAGTCTAGATAGCAGTAAACTCAGATCGACTCACCTGACTGTTTCTTTTAAGACTTTCAAGGTCTTCACTTGCCTTGAAACAGCAGCTCTAAATTTTTCTTCCCGAAGAAATGCATTCCCACTGGCGCCTTTTTCGTAATACAGAGCCACACAATTTATGATGTCTACCACATCGTCGTCATTGTGCACTTCCATCAGTTCTGTGTGGCAAATCGTGATTAGACTTACTTCAAGGGCACCCAACGAGAATATAGTTCAAAACCACTTAAACAGAGCATTACGTATTAAACGTATTTCAGTATTTAAACGGTAGATATAGGCATATTTTTATCCCCTGAAAATTTTTCATCTGTTCGGATTTCCTAGCTGAAAGTCTAGTGATCCGATAATTATAGGGATCAAAACTTACCTTTTCGAAAATTTCAGCCACAAAAAAGGCCCCCGACAATTCTAGCTGACCTCAGTTGACCTCAGTTTAGGGTAATAATCCGTTAAAAATTGGCAATTACGCCATTTTTTAGATGTTCGAAAATCCTAGGAGAGGCAGGCAAGCAATAAATTTTACAATAAAATTCTAGTTCTCAAATCGTCTTCTGAACACATATATTTTCCGCCGAAAATTGACGTTGGGTGCCCCTGTTACTTAACAAACGCGCAGTCCAAAGGATCGTTCAAGTCCGACAGGTCGGTCCAGGCAAAAGCAGAAAAGGTCAAATCCGTCAACAGAAAAGGAATCAGTGAAGATCAAGTGACAAAAACGACGTAAATAGCAAAACCGGAAAAGACGAACAATATACGAAAGTGATAATGGGCAAAATTTGACAGGCTTCACTTCTTTGACACTCATAGCTTGACTACAAAGGCGGTGTACACACTAAAGATCCATTTTTTTCAGTCAACGCTAATAAATTTTTAGTCAAGGCAAAACTAAATTCCCGCACCCCGCTATTTTCCCCTTACGATTTCCGCATCCCATCCCCGTAAAAATAGGAATTCCCGCTCCCGCTGGTTATTAAAATTCCCGCATCCCGCTCCTGTTTTCAGCTCGCATCCCGAGTATCACCACGAAAAATGGCCAAATCCCGCATCCCGCCAAACCTATTGTGGACCCTCTTTCCCGGCCGCCAGCTAAATGCCGCGTCACGCAAAAGCCTGGAAATTCAAGCGTGCTTTTGAACCGAATATTTTTTTGTATGAAGGTTTTAAGGTGTTCTAGTATCACATGAAAGTAGAAACTCAGAGGAAGCGATAGTTTCTTAGTTTGAATTTTTGGTGGCGTCATGTGAAAACCAAGATATGAGGGTCCATGCAAATGACAGTAATGAGTGAAGGCTTGCTTCTAAATTCAAAATATATTAAAATGGGTCGCGAGGAGGGTGGTTTTCAAGCTTTACTCACACAGCTACCTCTTGTAATTGTACTGTCATTTCCATAGACCCTCGCCCCACAAATTATTTGCGACAAAATATTGCTTTCTCATACCCGGAGATGATACGAGTTTCTTTTTCTTTATTTCTTTCTCTTTCAGTTTTTTGTTATTTTACGTTATTATTAATTTTAAAAAATTATTTTATCATTATTTTTTTTTTCATGAAAATTATTTTTATTTTTCATGTTCCGGGATGTTCCGGAATGTTCCGGAATGTTCCGGCATGTTCCGCAATGTTCCGTGTTCCTGGTTTTATCGACGCCCTCAGTAATACGCGGTAAGATTTTGTTAGTAACTCTTAGGTAAGCATTTGTATGAGCAACCCCAGCGAGCGTCAACACCGAAAACCGCGCGACTCCTTTGTGAAAATCTAAACTGACTTGGGCCGCTCGCAAAAATTAAAACAAAGTCAAACTCTTTTAACCGGGTTACGTTTGGAAGGATTTAATTATTACCTAGTTATTTAAAAACTAATCCGGTTAAACACATTTTTCTAAGTGCGACCGTAGCCTTTGAATGAAATAAGTAAAACTGAAATTGGAAATTACGGCTGGTGTTTGTGAATATTTACAGGCAAAACATCCAAACATTAAGGCAAAATTTCACCATGACTCATTTAACTGGTCAAAAACCTTTCTTGAGTGTGGTGGCTCCTAAAAGAGCCGTTGTTAAAATGACAAATCATGGGCAATTTATCACTTTGTCCTCCAGTTCGTCCAAGTCTTGAAGAAGGTCTTCGGTTCTTTTCACCACTGAAAGGTAATTCACAATCACAGTAGATAAATCCCCAGCTGAAAGAGCTGCAATTGTCTCATGCAGCGTTGCCTCTGTTTCAACAAGCTCTTCCAATAAATCAAGGCGTTCATCGTTGATGTAATTGAAAATTTCAAGCTTTTGATCCATATGGACTAAAATGGCGTTTTTAATTGAATAGAAATAGCGGTTCTCATACATTTTCTCTAACGGCCAGCGCAAAAATTGGGCTCTCTTTTCGTTTCGCCATGCCCGCCGGAATGTAATTTTCAAAGCGAAACGAAACGAAAATAGAGCCTGATCTCAGGTTAGACGTGTACTGAAGGTGAGTTGAAATTGACATACGGGACGTTTATTTGCGGAAATTTAACGTGGGCTCCTGACGTGGCAAGCAACATTTTAAAGCCCTGTTTTTACAACCTCGTTCCCAGGGTTCTCTCCTACCCGCCCTACGTAGGGCGGGTAGGAGAGAACCCTGGGAACGAGGATGCTGTTTTTAAAGAAATGAACAACTGACTTTAAACTGTATAATATTCATCCCTGGGTATTGTTATTCATGATATTATAATAAGGTATGGACAGTCAATCTCACCTGGGACAAGCCCAAGACAGACTTAATTGACGGCATGAATAGGTAATCTGAAACCCCACTTACTCGCTGGGGGTGGTGGGTGGGTCGCCAATCACCTTCGTGTCGGACAGTGAAGTGAAGGGGACAATGCATGCCAGTGTTTCCTATTATATATACTCATTTGCATATCATTAATTAATCCCCAGGGATGATATTTACAATTCAGATGGACGTGAATAGTACAATTATATCCGAGTTGATCTGATTTTTGAGTGCAAAACACAAAATAGATGTTTTTAGTATTCTCCTTTAATATTATTCAATAATTTCTGCACTTCTTTTTACAGCAAAATTCGACAGGAGGCCATTTGTAGAGGGATAAGTGGCCCTCCACTAGAAGCGATACTAAAATACGTAGATGGCGTCACCTACGCGCTTAAGGGGAATGTGGAGAAGCATATTCGAAGTGGGTCTCTCCACCAGCGGCCAAAGACTGAAAGACAAATTCTCCCATAAGGATTCAAGTGGCACACAAAGCCAAGCCAAACCACAAAGTCAAACTACTTTAACTCGATGCGTTTCGGAATCCGCAAAGAAGAATTACACCCGCCTTTTCAACACAACTTTTTCGCTGGTTATGGCAGAACAGCCATTTGGAGATTTCCCATTTGCGATTAAGATGCAAAAAAGAAATGGCTTGGAATTTTTACCAGCCAAGGATGATGAACATTCTTGTTCCATATTTGTCCATTTCTTGGTAGAAGCTTTCAGATCTGATATCAAATCAATCCCGTCATTATCAAATCTTTTGGCTGGTGAGGTGGATGGTTCTGAGGCCTAGCCTGTGTACTGACGTCCCCCCTCCTTCGAAAAACGAAGGATGATAAGAAACTTATCTATTGCAAAGTAGTGATTCGTCGGCAGCCAGTAGAATCGTTTCTGAAATGTCAGAAAATGGCTGACTTTGAAGGGGTAGATGCACAAAGCAGGCATTTGATGGTGCTTTTTTACAAGATTTTGAAGTATCAAATGAAAGATACGAGAGTCTGTTGATTGCCGTTTGTGCAGATGGAGAGGAAGTCAACATGGGGAGGAAAAGTGGTACCTGTACGGAATTAAAATCGTTAAGAGCGTGGTTATTGATTATCCACTGTGTTAACCAGACTTGAACTTGCTATAGGGGATGCCTTCTTAACGTCTAGATGAAATGATGACAAGTATTTACTTCTTATTCCGAAACAGTAGAAAGAACAAGAGGCTAATGATTCGCCTGGCACAGAGGCTGTCAGTTACATTGATCTCATTTGTAAACCCCAAGTGCGCCAGATTCCAAGCTCATCACTACCATGGCATCAGAGTGATAATTGCAAACTACCTCTCCTTGGGTTGTTTGCCGAAAATATGATTGAGGCCAACAACAATAAATGCAAGCCAGACCTTAAAGCACAGCTAAAAGGCTATCTAAACCAGTGGTTGGCGTACGGGTATCTTGGAGCTCTAGAGCTACATCGCAGAGTCTTGTGTCTTACTTCCCATCTCTGTCTGGTCACTACGGCAGGGTCAGGGTATTCTCATAACGGATGTACTAAAAGATTGTATGCAAGATTTGAACCATCTGGCAACTTCAAAAGAGTCAGTGTTCCCCTTCTCAACACAAGTGGATGACTCAGCTGATCACGTAACAGCGACAAAGGAAGAGCAAAACTAACAGAAAGGCAGAAGAAGGGAGCAGACAAATGCATCACCAAAGTAACAGAAACCTTTGAGTTGAAGAAGGTGGCAGAGGGAAACAGAAGGTTCAGAAGATCAAAACAAACCTCATCTCAGCCATTGCTTTATGCCTTGATGAGCGGTATCAATCTCTGCAAGAGCCAGTCATCCAGGTAATGAGAAATTCTCATACAGCACGCGAGAATTTACCGCTCTTGGTTGCCCTCTGAAATCTATTCGCTATTGCTTTCTCCCATTCTTGACAATACCATATTTCGGAACGATTTCAGAGGGCAACCAAGAGCGGTTAATTCTGGCGAGCTGCATGGGAATTTGATTTTGTGCTAAACTCGAGACAATAAGAAGTGCCAGAGCAAAACCTTCGCCGAATATATGACTTTGCTTCAATATGAACTCACTTTTGCGCCCATGTTAGACAACTTTAGAAGTTTTCAATCGACACGAAATTCGGGGACTAAATAGTACACTAATCAATTAATGTACTAAAAAGGTTTTTAAAAAATCTATCAACGAATTTTGTTCATTTTAATCACTGTTTTCGTGAAAGTAGCCTTAGAAATTACAAAAAGAGCTCAGCATTGCGTTTTACCCTGATTCATACGTTTTCATGTGTTTCGAAATCGCGCGAGCGTACTTGCGTTCAGCGGCCTCTAGAGTGTATAAGGGGTCATTTGCAAAACGATTCAGTGATAAAAACGTTTCAGAAACATCCAAAAAGTAGCAAATTTGTCTGCATCAAGTCCATTCTTCAGTACATGCATAATTTATGCCCTTTTTATAGAAATTCCAGGATATCTCGAAATTCCTCTTATAGATTATTGTAAAACGTAGCACAGCAGAAGACATTTATCCAAAGAATACGTTGAGTAAGGTATTTTAAAAGAAAATGCCGAACTGGGCTAAAATTCGATTTAGAGCTAAAACCATTGTGACGTCATTACCACGTGACAGTTATTCCGATTGCCCAAAAAATAAAACCATAATAAAGTTTAGTCTAAGTGTAATCCATGTGTCATAATCGTTTTACAATACAGATTTACTTGTTGAAGTATGTAGGAGACTCAAAGATGGAGGGTGTGCCTATAAAAATACTGGGTCGAGCCACTTAACAAATGGTACCCCTTTCACGTACCTTGTTAAGAATTTTGCATCCCTATTAACTGCTGTAAATGCACTTTCGTTTAAATAGGAATCAATCACAAAAATAGAACGTTTCGTCTACTTTTTAAAGCCATAAAGTCCATCTGTTAGCCTATTTTCCTACCCTTTTATATACTTCAAGTATATAAAAGCGGAGCTTCCCCGTTTAGACCATCATAGGGAGTACTCCTCCCCCCCGGAGGAAGAAGTACGGTTGATACCATACCCTTTTCAGATTTATTCTTTTTTTGTTTTGTTTTACGCGTCGTATGAATTGGCCTGTGATCTGGCGTCCTCCTTCCCTTTTTCTTTAGAAGGCGAGAAAAAAAGGTTACTTTTTTCCCTTGCAAGTTACGTTGTAAACAGCGGCCCCGTTCTTCATCTAATGGCCGGCGATGAATGCATCCGGATTACGAAAGGTTAAAGATTTTCCGCACAAACACAGCGGCCACCACTTAGCAACCCTGGTGAAAAAACTTGAACACATGGCGTCGGGTCAAAGGTACCTTGGCAACCTGGAGCAAGCACCCTTGACTTTTTCTTCAAATAAACAAAAAGGAGTGAGTGAACACACAGAAAAGGTGTGAGAGAAAAAGAGAAAACACGGATACTATGACCACGAGAAAAGGAGGGATGACAGTTTGGCTCAGATAAGCTACATTCAACCTAAACTTGTACCACAAGAGAGAGAAAACAAACCGAATTTCACATGTTTTCTCTAAAATCAACCCGGTTGATCTGAACAATGGACACTTTTTTGTGTCCCGAGTGACAAAACTCTCATTTTTCGTCAACGCAGCTTTACGGACAGTAGTTATCTGTGCAATTTCTATGACTGAATATGTTTACCAGCGAAAACCTAACCCTGAGAAACGAAGAATCATTTGGCCGCAATAAAGTCACGGATGCCATTATAATGTTTGAGCCAAGAAGAAAAGAAAAGAAAAAATCCGCCAGGCACACAGTGAAAGTACGTGGAAAAGATCGAGACCAAAGATGATGTAATTAAACTTCAGCTAGAGTCAAGTGAAGAAGCTCCATGCTTACTTTGTATATGATGAGGCATCTAAGATCCTCTAAGGCGCGTTTCAAAAGTCGTGCTTCTGCTGTGCCGAACTAAACTGATCGAGTTAAATTCGACTTAGCAAGGCAGTAGCCCGACGTTTGAAACCAAGTCGTGCTACTGACGTGTCGAACTTGTCGTTTTTCGGTTTGTCAGTTCCTGTCTGTCGAATGGGCGTCGATGAAACATTCCAGATCATCCTGAAACATACCAGAACATGCAAAACTTAAATTATTTCTTTTGGAAAAAAATTCTTCAATATAACAATAATAATAATAAAATAATTTTTGCAACAATTTATAATAACAAAATAAGAAATAACATAACATAAAAAGCGAAAAATAACTAAACAAAGAAAAAGAAACTACAATCGACGACACTCAACTTGGGTCACACTGCTGTGATACTTGTCTTTGTCTCTTCCAATATTGTTTTGAAACGCCGTTGTTGGTTGGACTTGTCCAATTTCGAGGTTAAAGGAAAAGAAGGTCGAGCACAACATGTCAACGTTATTTCTTCAGTGACTTCAAATGATCCAAGTTCTAATGTCACAGATTGTGGTATCATCTCAGAGTATAAGAAAACAATATTTTGTAGCAAATAATTTTTTGGGCGGGTGAGGGTCCATGCAAATGACAGAATGAGTGAGGCCTTGCCTCTAAAGTCAAAATATATTAAAATTGGACTTGGGAGGGGGTTTCAAGATTTTCTCACACAGCCACCTGTTGTAATTGTTTGCCATGTGATTGAATCATTTGACGGTTATCAATTTACGGCTTTGCGACTTTAATAAGAGCTTAGCGGCCGGTGGCTTTGGATTTGGACAAGATTTACATTCGTGGTGAATAGTTTCAGCGGTAGTGGTTCCGCACTGTTAGTTTCTAACTGTTACCAGTTAGCCTGAATTTCAGCTATCTCCCGGAATCGCAAGTGAAGTTTGCAATCCATTTATCTGCTGCAATGCTTGTTGTTTTGGATTTTGTGACGTTACTGGATTTTAGCGGACAAGATTTCATTTTGGAAACATTAATGCCTACTTTCTTGAACTAAATCCTTATGTTGATTTGCGTCGGGTACCAAAGTTGACTATTCGTCCCACATAGCTGCAAAAAAACACAAATACAATAATGACCCAATAATGAATGGAACTAGAACTTTTATGGGAGGGGCCGTTGTGATTCCCGTGATCCTGGAGATCTGTACAGCCCCCGAAATGATCCCCACCCTAAAATGATCCTCAAATCGACTCCGAAATGATTCCAATTTCTATTCACGTCGACCTCGAAATCATCCCCAGTTAATTTTAGGAATGGAAGAACTGCTGGCCCAGAACAGATAAGATTGAAGGACCTTCGTTGCTGCCCTTCATGCCGCGGGCCGTTAGTAAGTATAACTGAACATGGGAAAAAAACCCAATTCGAAAGGAGTTGAATCCATTTCCACAAGAACTGATTGCTGTTCAGGGGAATCAAGAAAAATTCCGTCCTTGCATTCACAGCTGACTTGTAAAAGTCATTACAGAGGATGCAAATTTGAAAATGGCTTACCTTTTTTGGCCCCACAGAAAACTAAACTGCTACGGTGGCTTATATCAATGGTAGAAATTTATTTTTAAATTAAACATCTTCCCGGGATTCACCAACACTGTAACGGGTCTCTTTTGCCGGTAGCCCATCTGAGACTTACCTTCATTTGGTGAGCCTTATGCGTCAGAGGAAACCGGTCGTTTCGCAAACGTCTCTGGTCAGTTCGCAAACGTGTAGAAGTCAGTTCGCAAACGTTTAGAAGTCAAGGTTCTGTTTGGTGCCAACCACGCCGAAGTGGCCTTCATTAGCAAGTGCTAAGGTCCTTGGCTGCAGTTTACTAGGAATAATCATGCGTGTACTTCTAAGCAAGAACTGACCAATGACACACAACTCCCCCGCCACTGTCATAAACTAACTACACTTTTCAAACCACCCCGTTGCAATAGCCTTCCTCACTTTTCTCAGCTCTTCATCATCAGCACAGGCCTTTTCTATCTCACGGGTCGTGAGTGCCGTTGGTGTTGCACTTACACCAACAAATCTAACATGCTCTTCAGTACACCGCTAGTGGTTGTCAGGTTCAACCTTCCTATAAAGTAGTCACGACAATGGATCAGCAATGTTCTCGCGTCCAGGCCTGTGTACCACACTGAAATCATATGACTGTAATCTGAGAACCCATCGCTCTATCCGTGAACATGGTCTTGACCGTGGACCATATCTGACCTCTTAAGGCTTGTGGTCGGTCTCTACAACAAACTTCATCCCATACACATAGACATGGAATCTCTCACACGCCCACACCATACCCAGTGCCTTCTACTCTGTCTGGCAATATCTCTGCTCGCATCCGATCAAACTACGACTTGCATAACATACCGCTGTCCATGCACCGTCCTTCTCCTGTACGAGAACAGCGCCCAGCCCAATTGGACTGGCATCCGTGATTATCTTATCTTGGTGGGTGCCAAAGTGTAAGCTTCTGCCATCTTCTGTTTGAGACATTCAAAGGACTTCTTCTGCTCCGATCCAAATTCAAAGGGTGTCTCTTTCCTTGTTTGTCAGCTTTCGCAGTGGTTCGGATAAAGTGGCAAATTGAGGTATGAATCGGCTACTGTAGTTGACTAAACCCAGAAAGCTACGTACATGCAAGGCATTCTTTGGTTCTTCCACCTCTAATACTTCTTTAACACGATCTGCTGTAGGACCGATTCCTTTGTTTGAAAGCAGCATACTCATAAACACCAGCCTGTCCGTGTTGAACAAACATTTCTCAGCATTTAAAGTGATACCGCACTCTTTCAGACGCTCTATAGTTTGGTGGAGTCGCCTGTTGTGTGTTTCTGTGTCGGGACCATGCACTGCAATGTCATCCGAAATGTTTTCGACACAGTCAACACCTGCCAGGGCTGGGGCAATTTTTTTCACCGAAGAGCAAGCCCTTGTATCGAAACAAACCATCGGGTGTAGCAAAGGTTGTGATTTCCCTGGATTCTGGGCTCAATCCAACTGGTGGTATCCCCATTTAAGGTCTAATTTACTGAAGACCTTAGAACCATTCATAGTATGTAACACCTAGTCAACTGTGGGAATTGGATATCGTCTTCACATGATTGCTTGGTTTGCCTGTCCCATGTCCACACATGGGCGGATTTCCCTGCTGTTCTTTGGGACGGCTGTGCAATAGGTTTAACAGCAGGGTCTATATTCAAGGATATCTGTTCGTTTTTCGTTTTTCCGACACCTTCAAATATCTCTGGGTACTGCTGTTTTAAACTGTCAGCTTTAGTTTTTACCATAGCAATGTTAATTCAAACTTTTAACACTCCCAGTTCTGTGGCTGTTATCTTTCCAAGCAGTGACATCCCTCTACCTTTAATTACCAAGACCTCAGCTTTCGTGGATCTATCACAAACACTCACTGTACACTTAAAACTACCCTTAACTGGCAGTGGCTGACTAGACGCATATGGGTACAGCTTCTTGTCTGAGGTGGCAGCTTGTGATTCACATTTCACTCCCTTCACCTTCAGCTGTTTCCATATCCCCTCGTCAATAATGTTGCTGTTTGCCCCAGAATCTATTAACATCTTAAGGTCTACTCCTCCTACTTGTGCGGTGACCATTTCTGAGTGTTCTGCTTCTGTTATACTGAATGCATAGTCATGCTGGGGTCCAGGGTCATTATCATCGGGTACCCTCCCAACCTGACAGCATATGACTTTGTCTTACAGACTTTTTCAAAATGATCTTTCCCGCGACACTTTCTACATGTCTTGCCTCTTGCTGGCCACTGACCAAAATGTCCCATATATTTAACAAAATTTATAACATATTTATCTCTCCCTTGGAATCGCCCTTGTGTGCTAGTGCTCGGATTGTTACTTCTTTCATTGATTTTATTGATACTTTCTGATTCTTCCCCCTTTACTGAAAGTGCAGCCAGATGGGTTTCTATCTTCTTGCATTTTGCGGCAACCTCTATGGTGCGTGTTAAGTTCAGTCAGGGGCATCCAACGAGAATATAGTTCAAAACCACTTAAACATAGCATGGTTGAACGTATTGTAGTATTTAAACGGTAAATATAGGCATATTTTTATTCCCTAAAAATTTTTCACCTGTTCCGATTTCCTAGCTGAAAGTCTAGTGATCCGAAAATTATAGGGTTTTATGAGGCAAGAGTGTAGCGTGATTGTGAGATAGCGTGATTTTATTCCTTTTAGATTTTGTTATTAATAGTTTCACTCGTCTGTCAGAGCGACAGAGAACTTGATGACAGATCGGATTAAAAACTAAAGCTTATAGATTCAAGAAAGTCACGATTTTGTGTAGTGTGTGAGCGAGCCATTGTACTGTGAGGGTCGAAGCTGTGAAATAAACCCTGTTTTGCTTTAAAAGTGTGATATCTTGAAGAACGACCCTTCGGCATTCACGACAAAGTGGCACCTCCGACGGGAGGCTGGGAAAAATAGAATACAGACGATGGAGGCTAAGCTTAGCGCAAAGCTACAGTTGCTTGAACTAACCAGAGGAAAAACTAAGGATGTTGCTGTTGGCGATAACTTGGAAAAGATTCGTCGACACAAAGAAGCCTTGCAGACTATAGTAGCTGGTGTTGAGGAGTTAAAGAGGGATATAGAGCAAGAAAAACTGGAAAAGGGAGAAACTGTGGACGAAGTAAAAGAGTGGGGAGAGGAAACCGAAGGTAAGATTGACATTGTGGACAATGACATCAAATTCCTAGAGGCTCGTCTCAAAGAAATAGTCACTCGTTCTGACAACGAAGAACGGGAAACCAAGGAATACCATAAAGCTCGAGAACGTGAGGAGCAGCTAAATTTTGAGCGGCATCAGCTAGAACAAAAGGCAGAGTTCTCTAAGGCCCAAACTCAACGACAGATTTGCCTCATAAACATAGCGTGAAACTACCAAGGCTCGTGATAACCAAATACAATGGGGCTCTTGAAAATTGGTTGTCGTTTTGGAACAAATCTGAAGCAGAAATTGATAGCACCGATTTACCAGCAGTCACGAGATTTGCCTATCTCAAGGAGCTAGTAGAGCCACGCGTTCGTAAAGGAATAGATGGCCTTCCCTTCACTACAGAAGGATATGAGCGCGCAAAATGTATTTTGAAGAGTAATTATAGGAAGATGAGCGAGATTGTGAACGCATATATTGAAAACACTCTTGCGCTTCCATTCATTTCCGGAACACAACCAGCCAAAGTACACGACTTCTATGAAGCTTTACTCTACAATGTTCAGTCGCTCGAAACATTAGGAAAAACCTCCGAATGCGTGGCGTTGGTGCGTGGTATTTTGAATAAATTGCCTGGAATTAAAGCTGAATTAGTACAGGGTCACCCAGAATGGCGGTAGTGGAATTTCACGCAAATGCTTAACACGCTTCGCGAATGGAAGGAAATCCATCCCCGAGAAAATGTGAAGTCACGCGATACCATAAGAGGTTTTTATGTGGAGGAACGCAACGGAAATGCGACACGTGGTTGTGTTTACTGCCGTGAAGTATCGCACAAAGCTATAGATTGTACCGCCATTACTAGCGTTGAAGATCGTGGGAAATATCTGCAGGAGAAAAGGCTGTGCTTCAATTGTACTGGGCCGCATAGAGCAACCAATTGTCGGAGCAGAGGAAACTGCGCGAATTGCAAGCAGAGGCACCACACCTCAATCTGCGGCCGAAATAGTCAACTATCAAGTGAGGGGACAGCAATGACAGCCGCACACGTGGGGGAGAAAGTTTGCCATCCAGTCGTCGTTGTTAAAGTCAACGGAGTCAAATGCCGCGCATTGCTCGATACTGGCGCTACTGGAACCTAGATTTCAGCTTTGTTGGTGGATCTTTTAAAGGTTAAACCAACTCGGACCCTTACGAGCGGTATCAAGACGATCATGGGCCTGGTTACCAAGCGCATTGAGACCTACGATGTTAAGATCAGTGACACTCAGGGAAGGTTTACGCTACCAGTCTGCGCTACGAAGATTGAACAACGAGAACTTTTATCGCTAGAGAACCCTAACTATCCAGAAATGCTGAAACGTTATTCACATCTTAAGGGAGTCCAAATGGAAGAGACTGACACTAAGAAAATTCTCCCCATCCATGTTATACTTGGCGCTAATGAGTACACAAAAATTAAGATGGCTGGTTATCAACGTGTGGAAGAAATTGGAGAGCCCATTGCTGAACAAACCAGGTTTGCCTGGACAATAATGTCTTCTGGTGCAGAGGTGGACATTGAAAACATGTTCCTCACACAGACATCTGTCGCCGACTATGAAGAATTGTGCCGCCGGGATGTCCTTGGGTTGGAAGACACGCTCATTGGTGACCAGAGAGTCGTGCACCAGGAGTTCCTTGAACAACTAAAACGCAGTCCAGAGGGGTGGTACGAAACAGCTCTCCCATGGAAAGGAAACCACCCCCCTTGCCAGACAATAAGTTGTCTCAAACCTCAAACGCCTTGCAACCCTTTTACATCGACTTAAACGAAACGGCAAGTTAGAAGAGTATGATGCCATAATCCGTGAGCAGCTTGAAGAGGGGGTTGTAGGGGAAGCAGAAATGCCCGCTAAAGGAAAAGAATTTTACATTCCCCATAAGGCTGTAAATAGAGAGAATGCAGCAACCACGAAGATGCGTATTGTTTACGATGCCTCTGCTAGAGCCAAGGATAGAGCTCCTTCCCTTAAGGAGTGTCTAGAGACAGGACCGCCCTTACAAAACCAGATGTGGAGAGTGCTGGTCCGCGGAAGATTTCATGCAGTAGCAATAGCAGGAGACATTAGAAAGGCGTTCCTTCAAGTGCGCATCCGTGAAGAAGACAGAGACGCCTTGAGATTTCATTGGATTGACAGAGAGAATCCAGAGAAAGTACGTACGCTGCTTTTTACGCGTGCCTTTTTTGGTCTGGGCCCATCACCCTTTCTTCTTGGGGGCGTCATTCAGCTTCACCTCGAAATTTGTAAGCCGGATTATCCTGAGACAATACCGGAGATTGAGAGGGGATTGTACGTGGATGACTTACTGACAGGCGGTCCTACAGTTGAAAAGGCGCGACAAGTTAAGAAGACTGCAACAGAAATATTTGCAAAGGCCACCTTCACTTTACACAAATGGAACTCAAACGCTAGAGAGCTAGAATTAACCGAAGCAACTGACAGTGAAGTTGGGCGTACTTACGCTAAAGAACAGCTAGGAGAGAAACCAGGCGCGTGTGGCCTTCTGGGATTGCGATGGAATAAAGAAGATGACAAAATAGCTGTAACCTTTCCTAGAGAGATTGCTGACCCTACCAAAAGAGGTGTGCTTTGCAAAATTGCGAAGAGTTACGACCCCATCGTTCTTGCTGCGCCTGTAACCCTATAAGGAAAGATTGTTTATCGCGATATATGCAAGGAAAAGACCACGTGGGACGCAGAGATTCCATTACAAATTGCAAAGAAGTGGAGCAAGTGGGAAAATAACCTGTCTGATCAAGTTGAAGTGCCCAGGTCCTTAGCTGTAACCGGAGAAGAAATCCGTGAAATTACTCTTCATGCCTTTGGCGATGCAAGTGGACAGGGATTAGCAGCAGCTGTTTATGCAGTGGTCCAGCAACATTCAGTGGTGACGCCGGGACTCGTCGCAGCGAAGGCCCGTCTCGCCAAAGAAGATCTTACTATCCCCAGACTTGAGTTAGTGGCTGGTCATATGGCGGCTAACTTGTTAACTAATGTACGAGATGCGCTGATCGGGTTTCCAGTTAAGTCCTTGTACGCATGGCTAGACAGTATTGTCGCCCTACACTGGATAAGGGGCTCCAAGGAATACAAGCAGTTTGTCAGGAACCGCGTCCGCAAGATCAGAGAGAAAACTGAAATCACATGGAGGCATGTACCGAGCCAAGAAAACCCTTCAGACTTAGCAAAGTAGAGGAGGACTAGTAAAGGAAGATAACTCGTCGTGGTGGAATGGACCGACATGGTTGAAGGAACAAGACAGCTGGCCGCCGGACATCATAACGGTTGCAAGCCCAGAATCTAACGCAGAAGCGAAAGCCTCCAAGCAGATTTTTGCCTTAGCAGTACAAAGCAACAATGTTATGGACGAACCGTTACTAAGATCATCCCTTTGGCGAACATTGAGAGTGGGGACGTGGGTCGCACGATTCCTGCGCAACAGCAAATCCCCAAGAAATCAGAGAATCAAAGGTCCATTGACTACCGAGGAAATTAACAAGCAGAGGTTGTTCTGGGAGAAGAAGACTCAAAAACAGTGGAAGGGATCTGATCAATTCCAGGAAGACCAGTTAAGACTTAACCTGCAGCCAAACCGAAAGGAGGTTCTCGAGTGCCGTGGAAAAATCCAGGGAAACTATCCCGTCTATCTCCCTGATAGTGCTGTCTACACCCTGAAGTTCGTACAACACGCTCATGAGATTACTCTTCATGGGTGAGTAGGACTAACCATGGCCAAAGTGCGAGAGTCTCATTGGATACCAAGGTTGCGCAAGCTTGTTAAACGAATAATCAAGCAATGTTACGGATGCAAACGGTTTCAGATCACTGCGTTCGCCAATCCACCTCAAGGAAATTTACCTCGTGACCGCACTGAAGGAAATTCACCATTTCAAGTAGTTGGTGTTGACTACACCGGTCCCATCAAGTACCGCACAAGCAGAAACAGAGAAGGGAAAGCCTATATTGTCCTGTACGCCTGTAGCCTGACACGAGCACTTTACCTAGAACTTACCAAAACCTTGGAGACTAACGAGCTCATCAGCACCCTTAAGCGCCTGATCACCAGAAAGGGCCGTCCAGAGAAAATCTATTCCGATAACGGTAAAACGTTCGTGGCAGCAGCGAAGTGGCTGAGAAACGTGATGAAAGATGAACGCCTGCATAACTTCCTAGCCAAAGTCGACGTCAAGTGGCCGTTCAACCTGTCCAGAGCACCCTGGTGAGGAGGTCAATTTGAGAGGATGGTTGGTCTTGTCAAAAGAGCCTTTAACAAGACAGTAGGAAACGGTATGCTTTCCTGGAGCGAGCTACAGGATGTCCTTCTGGACGTTGAAGTAACCATGAATAACCGCCCGCTGAGCTACGTTGAAGAGGACATTCAATTACCCATATTGACCCCCAACCTGTTGCAGTTTGGCCGCCCGATTCTATTGCCTGAAACACAGAGCCATCAGTTGGAGAACCAAGACCTGGGAAGGCGTGCACGGTACCTGAAGAAATGTAAAGACGTACTATGGGGGAGGTGGTCTTCATAATACCTACGAGGCTTGCGTGAGCAGCACAATTTAAAACACAAAGGAAGTAAGGTGGCCCTAGCTAAGGGAGATGTTGTCATCATTAAAGGCGAAGAAAAGAACCGTGGATTGTGGAAGCTAGGAATAGTCCAAGAGCTGATTACTGGACGAGACGGAGTTGTCAGAGGGGCTAAACTGCGAGCGGGAAGATCTTACCTGGAGAGACCTGTCCAACACCTTTATCCAATGGAGCTCTCCTGTGACAGCGCTGAAGCACCTGTCTTCAGGCCGTCAAGAGACGCTGCTGTGGCAGCACGTGCCAGGATAAAGGACGCTGCCGAACTTACTGATGATGACTACTGATCTTTGAACATTTGTAATAGAGACATTGCAACTATGCTTAGAACAATCAAATTGTTCATCACTATTCGCGATGAACAGGGGGAGAGTGTTATGAAACAAGAGTGTAGCGTGATTGTGAGATGGCGTGATTTTATTCGTTTTAGATTTTGTTATTAATAGTTTCACTTGTCTGTGAGAGCGACAGAGAACTTGATGACAGATCGGATTAAAAACTAAAGCTTATTCAAGAAAGTCACGATTTTGTGTAGTGTGTGAGCGAGCCATTGTACTGTGAGGATCGAAGCTGTGAAATAAACCCTGTTTTGCTTTAAAACTGTGATATCTTGAAGAACGGCCCTTCGGCATTCACGACAAGGGATCAAAAGTTACCTTTTCGAAAATTCTAGGTGACCTTTTTAGGGTAAAAATCCGTTCAAAATGTGCAATTATACCATTTTCTAGCTGTTCGAAAATCCTAGGAGAGGCAGGTAAGCAAGAAATTTTACAACAAATGTTCCGAAAATTCTAGATCTCAGATCGTCTTCCGAACGGATATTTTCAAAAAATTGACGTTGGGTGCCCCTGTTCAGTCCTTGGCCTTCTTCAAGAAATTTTCGTTTGATGTAAGTGGAAATGCACTTATTCAAAACTGCATCTCTTATCTGGTTGTCGGTATCAGTGCCAAATTCACAATCTTTAGCTGATTTCCTTAAGCGAGTGACAAATTGTTGAACTGTCTCACCTGGGTTTTGCGTGATGACAGGTCTGGCGGGCGAATGCTGAGTTTACCTGTGGCAAAAAATAGGCGTTGAGAGCTTCATCAGCACTGGCGTAATTTGCAGCATCCCCAGTTTCAGTTAAAGTGGTAAATATCTCCTGCACATCAGGCCCGGCCAGGTGGAGTAACATTGCTCTTCGCCTCTGTTTAGTCGCTGCTGTGGTTCCTTCGTTTATAATAAGCCCTTTTACGTCGGCGTACATTTCGAATGAAGTCTGACGGGGGACAATCGTCGCTGGATCAGAGAAACAATCAAACTTCGGTAACACGTTCTTTTCCATCTTTTTGTCCTAGTCGCCAATGTAGTGATCCCAAGAGCAATAAGGTATCCAAACAAACAGATTTAACTCAACCAATTTCAATGTAACCGTAACACGGCCGCCGCTATCAAAAGCACATGGTCAACCTATCCCAGCATACTTAGCGGCCTAATGCGTTACAATGAGCAAAGAAGCGGAACAAATAGTTCGGCTTCCCATAAGGAGCACTTCGTAGCCAAGAGAAATATTATTCACGAAGGAGTATGCTTCCATCGATGCGTTCAAAAGGAAGAACACTGTGAAATCGGAACACAGAGAGCTGGGCAAATCAGGAACAGAATTGTTATTGACATTCTTAGCAAATCACCCTAAAAAGCTGCAGATGAAATAAAAAATTCCAAGTTGCAGGCCAGTCAGATGATAAGCATTGGGAGGAGTAAATCAGACGACCAGCGCGTAAATTAGGCCGTAATGTGCGCGACAAAAACCCTAAGAACACTCCGCTCAGCCTTATTCTCTATGAAATTGGGTAGGGAAGAGATGGGAAGAGATGACCTAAATGTTGGAACTGTTTGCCGTTCCATAAGAGAAGTAACGTCAGATCTGGGAGGAAATACTTAGCAATTTTTTCTTGGAGCTGTTAACTCATGTGATAAGTACGAGTTGTGTTACACGTCAACCGGAAGCCTGTGCAGTTCAAAATTGGCACAGAAGCAGATATTTGACTTATCAAGCCCTAACAGAGCGTCCGAAACCAAAGCCTTCAAATACGGTGCTATCCAGTCCAGATGCAAAGGTCAGTTCACCGCAAATAGTTCACTTAAATTAAGGACCCTGTGTAAACAACCTACTAAGCAGTCACACAGCTTGTCAAATGGGTTTTGTCGAGCCTGTTCAAGCATGTTTGTTGACATTGGTCTAATCAACTGAGAGCCAGATTGAGCTCACCGATATAGCTGAGCCGTGCTGTGTTAACGATGCAAGGGAAGTTTCATTCCCTTTGTTCCCTACAGTGGAAGAAGAACTCGACCGTATGTTGGAAAAAGGCATTAAATGCAGAAGTTACCCAGCCGACCGACTGGTGCGCTCCTATGATCCCGGTTATTAAGCGCAACGGTAAAGTCAGAATTTGTGTTGACCTGAGGAAATTGACTGAAGCAGTTAAGTAGGGGTGGCGAATGGTACCTCGAAAAACGTGGGTCTCGGAAAATTTTGGCACGATCTCGAAATCTCGGAAACGTTTTTGATAAGTCTCGAAGTCTCGTTTTTTCATGGTTTGTTTTTACTTTTTTTGAGTATCGAAACTTTTCACCAAAGAGTCTCGGGCTCGGATTTCTAACTAGGATCTCGGCGTCTCGGCGAGTCTCGGATTTTACCATTCGCCACCCCTTTAAGTCTACCCACCTTGGAGGACGTCGCTCCAAAATAGCCGGAGCCATGGTATTTTCAAAATTAGACGCGCCAAATGGTTTACTTTTTGGCAAATACCTCTGCGCCCAAACAGTTCAAGGGTGACGACTTTCATCACTCCCAGTGGCCGTTTCTGTTTCCGCCGGTTGCCGTTCGGCATTACATCTGCTCCAGTAGGACACGAGAAATCCCAGGCTAGGCGATAAAGGTCCCTAGGGCGACAATAATATGTCCCATAGTCCTTACATGAATTACATAAAGTGTGGCGTTAGGCACTGGAGTTCGCCAGGTCAACCACAGTGAAGCACTAGGCGGTCAGCAAGATTCAATGGCGTTTATTAAAATCTGGCTAGTTCGACTATTTACAGCACTTGCGGTGAAAACTAGAAAGAAACGTGCGATTTTTACGTCAGAAGAAAAGAAAACTACGATAATGCTCCGTGCACGAAAAAAGAAAGAAAAACAAACTACTGAATTTACAAGCGTGACTTACGTCTGATCTTGACTCCGGAGGTTAAAAGAACTCCAAATCTCCTACAGTTGTAATAACTCCGAAAGTTCTCCAAAAGCTCCTTACACTGTGATGGGCTTCTTACAACTGAATAAACGTGCTTAGTAAAGGAATTATCTAACGCATGCCTTCTGACGTAAAAGAAATAAAACTGAATAAAGCTTTGTACGCCTAGCCAAAAAACGGATATACGATGATCATGCAATAAAAAAATCAATGTTACAATCACGAAAGAAAAAACAGTCCTTGAATGTAACTAATTAAAATGTCATATCTCGCGGATAACGTGACACTCCTCGCCCAAGGATCTCTGATCCTTGCTCCTGTTTAATTATCTTCGGTGTTTAGGGAAACTACTCCGCTGGTGCGGGTACCAGAAGGACAAGCTCCTTAATTGGTCGCAAGAACGTCTTCTTTGCAGCGCCTCTCACTATCTCAACTTGGGCCTTTCTTACTCGTCCGTCATCACTCTCAATGGCTTCTGAAACTCTGCCGACGGGCCAGTCGTTTCTGCAAGCTCCCTCCTCTTTGACAAGAACTACGTCTCCTGTGCGTAGATTTCTCTTCGGCTCCTCCCACTTGGTCCTGGTCTGCATGCTTTGAAGGTACTCGCGCCTCCATCGTATCCAGAATTGGTCCGCAAGGTACTGGACACGTCTCCAACGGTGTCGTGCGTAGACGTCAGGTGGAACAAAGTTGCCGGGTGGCGGGCCAAGTGGGCGTGTCTTGATAGTCAAAAGCATAGAGGGTGACAGCGGTTGAGGTTCATCTGCGTCTGTTGGTATAGCAGATATAGGGCGGGCGTTGACTATCGCGGTCACCTCTGCCATAAGTGTTATGAGTAGTTCGTGCGTAAGTTGATGACTGCCAAGCTTCGCAAACATCGCTCCTAATACGCGGCGAATGGTGCCTACCTGGCGCTCCCAAGCGCCACCAAAATGTGAGGCATGTGGTGGGTTGAAGATCCACTCGCACCCATGGTTGTTTACGTAGCCTTTCACTTGACGTTGGTCCATCTCTCTCAGGGCGTCTTCCAGCTCCGATTCTCCACCAATGAAATTCGTACCCCGATCGCACCTGAGAATGGAAACAGGACCGCGAAGTGCAAGGAATCTTCTCAGGGCGCAGATGAAGGAACTAGCATCCATGGACTCCAGTAGTTCAATGTGGATCGCTCTGCTACTTAGACAAATGAACACCAGTCCCCAGCGTTTGGAGTTGGCTGCGCCTCCGCGTGTCTTCCTAGAACGTATCATCCAGGGGCCGAAAACGTCGAACCCAACGTTTGTGAAGGGAGGGGCTACTTCTGTTCTGTCTGCTGGTAGGTCGGCCATACGCTGTTGTATCACTGGTCCTCTCAATTTCTTGCATGTAACACACTTGTTTAACTCCCGTGCTACAGTATTGTGGCCTCCAATCAACCAGTACCCAGCTTGGCGGATGGCACCGTGCGTAATCTGACGACCTTGGTGGTGGACTTGTCTGTGGTAGTGACGTGTTATCAGATCGGCAACGTGGTTTTTCTTCGGTATCAGAACGGGGTGCTTTTCTCCAAATTCTAAAGTAGCGCGTCGAAGACGGCCACCGACTCGTAGAACACCATTATTATCCACAAAGGGGTCTAAACGGTACAGCTTCGAACTCTTTGGAACAGTCTCCGGTTCGTTGCTCTCTGCAATCCTTCGATCCGACTTCAATTCTTCTGAGAAGCTTTCACTTTGTACGGCGCGAATTATTACTGTCATGGTCTCCTGAAGTTCCTTTGCCGTTGGCTACCGCATCAGTTTTGAGTTCTTGCTGCTTGATATTTTCGACTCAAACTCTTCCTGACTCTTGTTCTTTCTCCGTTTGAACTCCTTGATAAATACGATCAAATTTGCGATTGCACGTTGCAAGGAATGAAGGCTCGAAAATCGTGAGAACCTGTCTGCTCCAAGACCATGGTGTTTGCTGGTTTGCGTTTTCAGGCTCACGGTGTTCTTTCGTACTTCCGGATCGTTCTCATTTAGTGGAATCTCGTCCTCTTCATCTTCTGCTGCTGTTCTGTTTGGGTCTCTTAAGAAGCTTGGTCCGGTTAGCCAATCCGATCCTGTGAGACTTTGCGCGTTCAGGCAACGTGTACTCAGGTCTGCAGGGTTCTCGCTCGTATCGATATACTTCCACTGCTTGGGGCTGGAAATCTTCCGGATTGTTTGTACACGGTTAGCGACGTAAACATAGAACCTCCGGCTCTCGTTTTGGATGTAACCGAGGACGACCTTTGAGTCCTTTGTAAAAGGTGATCTCGTTAATCTCCATGTCTATCTCCTTTACCATCTTGTTAACTGCTTGCGAGGCAAGGACAGCGGAACACAACTCTAGGCGGGGGATGCTTGTGGTCTGAGCAGGTGCTACCTTTGATTGACCGAAGAGCAAGGCCGTGCAGATTTCTCCTCTATCGTTAAAGAGTCTTAGGTAAATTGAAGCTCCAATCGCGTCCTTGCTGGCGTCCGAAAAGGCGTGAATTTCTCTTCTTACGATTGTCCCGAAACCAGGCGGGTGGTAGCAGCGGGGTACTGAAACGTTCTCCAAATGGGGAAGCGAATTTCTCCAACGTTGCCACTGCGACAATAGCGTGTCTGGTAGAGCGTCGTCCCATCCTAATGGTTTTTCCTTATTGTTCTTCTTCCCCAAGAGTACTAGCTGCTGAAGCAATAACTTCCCTTCAAGTAGGACTGGCACTGCAAGGCCTAGTGGATCATAAATTGAATTCACGACCGATAGTACTCCTCTTCGTGTGAATGGCTTTTCGGGAAGGCAGACCTTGAACGTGAAGGTGTCTTCCTCAAGGTTCCAATAGACTCCTAGAGAGCGTTGTGCGAGAAGGCTATCGTGCCGAAGATCTAGATCTCGTACTCCCTTTCCCCTATCTTCGGCTGGGAACGCCTCCATGACTTCAACTGAGTTGGATACGACCTTATGAAGCTTTAGGTTAGCGGTGGCTAACTTTGCTTGAGTCGCGGTGACAAGATCGATTGCCTCTTTGGTAGTGGGCCGTGATGCCAAGCCGTCGTCAACATAGAAGTTACGATGCACAAATTCGGCTGCATTTTCTCCAAACTCCTCCTCGCCGTCAGCTGCGGTCTTTCTTAAACCAAACGTAGCTACAGCTGGGCTTGGTCCATTTCCAAAGAGGTGAACATTCATTCGGTACTCCATTAGCCGTTTGCCGGGTGTATTGTCTTCGTACCAGAGAAAACGTAGGAAGTCTCTGTGCTCTGGATCAACGTGAAAGGAATGGAACATCTGTTCGATGTCACACATGACAGCTGTTGTCTCCCTCCGAAAGGTTTCATCGGGTGGTAAACTCCAAAGTGCGGAAGGTACCACACCCGACCGGACTGGGGCTTAGTAATTTCTTCTATTGGCACCGGGGAGGCGTGGCCTTTTTCGATGATCTTCCCCATGAACTCCACGTAGTCCTTTGCCATCTGAGGCTTTCTTTTTAAGGTGCGGATGAGGCCATTTAAACGATTGACTGCTTGACTCCGATTGTTTGGCAAATGAGGATCTTTACGGAGGAAGGGTAGAGGCATTTCCCAGTTCCCCTGTTCGTTTTTATGTACGCCAGTCTCCATGATATCTAAGAATTTGCGATCTTCGCAGGATAAGCTCACATCGTTATCCTCCCGACTCGTAATGAACACGTTGTCCGTTATGTCTCTCTTTTGCTCAAGAAAGCTCTCTTTTACAGTAAACTGGTTAGGGCATGGCAGGAATTCGTAATTGTTTGTCTCCGTTGACTTCTCCCCCGGACCGGCCGCGAGGAGACTGGTGCGGCAGGCGCGCACGTGCACGGGTCCCCCGACTAGGTCTAGGCACATCTGTCCGATTATCGTCCAGGCTAACGATTTCTTTTGCGCCCACGGGGCTCCTTTTGGCCCGTTTCTGAATTCCCTCACTTTAAGCAACTCCGGGGCATCTCGTCCGATAAGCAGGTGAATTTCGGCATTTCCATCAAGCTGCGGGACTTCGTTCGCGATATCGCTGAGGTGTGGGAATCTCCTGGCCATCTCCGGTGTTGGAATCTCTTGTTTATCGCGAGGGATATTACTGCATTCGACGAGGGTGGGAAGTTCTGACTCCGTTCCTTTTAAGGATTTTAGGACTACACCTGTCACGCGTCGTCCGTACTTTGCCTCTTTCTCGCCACTGCATGTAGTTAGGTAATACTTTTCTTCTGGGCCGGTTGCTCCTAATTCATCGGCAAGTTCGCTGGTGATCAAGGACGAGTTGCTTTGATCGTCAATAATGGCATAGACTCTACAAATACTTTTCGGTCTCTCTTTGCTGACGACATCAACCAGTACTAGTTTACTGCATGACACGCCGCCCTTGCTAGCTCCACACAGGAATGTGCATTTTGTGTCGACCGACTCTCCACCTTCGGGTTTCTTCAGCTTCTCTTTGTGGAGGAGTGCGTTGTGACGTTTGTATATACTGCATTTGATCGTTTGTCTGCAATCCTTTGCTCTGTGGCCTTCGGACAGACAGCGATAGCAAAGTCCAGGCTGAAGGATCCATTCAGTCTTCTCCTCTAATGTTTTTGCAGCGAAGGTTTTGCACTCCTCTAAGCTGTGTCCGTCTCAGTCGTGGAATGGGCACCGTTTTGTCTCCCTTTCTCTTGTTGGTGCGTTTGAATCGTTGGGGTCAGTGTTTGTTTTAAGCGCCTTTTTGTTCTGTCCTGCGCGACTCGGCGTTTGGATAGGAGGATTGGCAAGTCTAGCTCCAATGTTAATGTTTGGATTGTTTTTTATCCTAGCATGTTTTTGAACAACTTCCGAGAAAACGTGAAAGCCAGGATAGGCGTCTCCATTGTTCTCCGAGAATTTAGCAAGTTCTTTCTCCCATTTCCCGCGAAGCGACGGTGGTAGCTTACCGGCGATCGGCTGTATTGCATTGGGAAAGTTGAGACATGCGAGGCCAGGCAGGCAGGATATTTGGCTGGTTACATCAGCGCAAAGGTCGGCAAATTCTTGAAGCTTGTCATTTTCACTTTCTCTGAACGCGGCAAGCGCGTGCATTCGCTCCACTAATGCCTTAGTAATTGTCGCTGCGCTGCCGAAACGCCTCTCCAATTCCGCCCCGAGGTTTTTCAATAGCCAGCAGGGGTCATGATGTTTCCTTTTTCGATAATTTTCAACAAGTTTTTGAGGCTCTCCGCTTGTAAAACTACGCAGGTAGTTTATCTCTTGGACGGGGGATACGCTGACGTCAGTTATCATGGCTTTAAACGCTGCTTTCCACGGGTGAGAAAGCGTGGGGTCCCCGCTAAAAACGTCAGGGTGGCATTTAGGCAGATTTTGACGCGCGAGTCCGGCGACAATTTGCTGGTTTACCGATGTCAATGTCTCAATTAGCTGGCTTCCGGTGACGTCTATTAAGGGGGTTGATGTGATAATTGGCTCTCTATGAAAGGGAGTATCTTGTTGTGCTTTCTTATTTGGCAGATCTTGACTGAGAGATTGACTTTTCGGTACTACTGAAGACGATAAAGGCTTTGATTGTTCTAAGGCATTTGACGATTCTTGTGTACGTCCGAGGCGTGATCGATAATCCGCAGGTGGGGGATTAAGCGTAGGAGAGGAATGAACCCATTGTGAAGTGCGCTCTTCGTTTTTTATTCCGGGAACTTCAAGTGATGGCAATTCGGAATCGCATTTGCTACTGCGGCTTTTTTATCTGCTCCTAGAATCTTTAACTCCTTTTCGTATCGCGCTTTTTCTTGTTGCCGAATCCTTTCCGCCTCGGCGTCACGCGCTCTGCGCTCGAGCTCTTTTTCTGCTATGAGGCGCGTGTACTGAGCTTCTTGACTTGCGGCTCTCGCATCGGCTAGCGCTTGCAATCGTGCAGCGCTGCTACTAGTACTAGAGACTAATGAGCGGCGCGAAGAATGACGAGAGTAAACAGATCTTGTCTCCAACAATTCGTCGGATTGTCTAGCAATTCTATTTTTTAAACTATCTATAAGTAGGAGGGCTCGTTTTAAAGTCTCGTTTTCCTCCTTGAGTTGGTCTCCATCTATAAATTCGCCGTGAAGATCCTGCTCATACAGGCTAAGTAGGCCTTGTAAAAGGCTTCCAAACTCTCCCACGGCGGCCGTGAGGTCGCTCGCTATGGTCTTGATATCGGTGTCATCAGTAGTCTCTTCAACTGATCGCATGATAATTAAGAGCTTTTGAAGGGCCTTAGGTGTCAATTGTATTTTCCTTTTACTTCTCCTAACTCCACTCTCCGTGACTCCGTCAATGTTTTTGCTTGCCATCTTTTCGTGACTTCGGTTTTAAATACGGTTACATACGGCTTACCTCTCAAGCCTCTGTTGTTGATGGATCAGACTTTTCACTGTCGCGTTCCCAGTGTCGTAGACGCGTGGCGTTAGGCACTGGAGTTCGCCAGGTCAACCACAGTGAAGCACTAGGCGGTCAGCAAGATTCAATGGCGTTTATTAAAATCAGGCTAGTTCGACTATTTACAGCACTTGCGGTGAAAACTAGAAAGAAACGTGCGATTTTTACGTCAGAAGAAAAGAAAACTACGATAATGCTCCGTGCACGAAAAAAGAAAGAAAAACAAACTACTGAATTTACAAGCGTGACTTACGTCTGATCTTGACTCCGGAGGTTAAAAGAACTCCAAATCTCCTACAGTTGTAATAACTCCGAAAGTTCTCCAAAAGCTCCTTACACTGTGATGGGCTTCTTACAACTGAATAAACGTGCTTAGGAAAGGAATTACCTAACGCATGCCTTCTGACGTAAAGGAAATAAAACTGAATAAAGCTTTGTACGCCTAGCCAAAAAACGGATATACGATGAACATGCAATAAAAAAATCAATGTTACAATCTCGAAAGAAAAAACAGTCCTTGAATGTAACTAATTAAAATGTCATATCTCGCGGATAACGTGACAAGTAGCGACAAAGCATTCTCGCTCCACTCATTCGCAGATCAGTGCCAAGGAAAAAAGGCGGGACGGCCCACCTACCCACTTACGCGCTGAAAATTCGTGGGTTTAGCGTAATGCCATGTTCTATTTCCTCTGAAGGCGCTCGATCAACTCTTCCATAACTGAATTTATTCAATGAGCGCGATGTGAGAGTGTTGTGTAATAGGACACTCCTCGGAAGGACTCGCTGAAAGCTAATAGTGCTTGGAATTGGTCTCATCGCCAAATGGAAGCCTTAGAAAAGGTCAAAGCCATGGTTACCCGGTACCGCTGATCAATCAGCAAGACCTGGATAAATGCTTCTAAGATGTCAGCGTCTCCTTATACAACTGATGAGATTTAAGCCCAATGCTGAATATGTACCAGGAAAGGACCTTGTTGTGGCTGACACTCTTTCAAGAAATCCCCTCTCATTTTCGTCTGAGACGTCTGAAACAGAAGAAGATGTCAGAGCTGAAATGGTGCAACTAGTATCAACTGAGATGGAGACGGCAGTCTGCTACTTCTTCTGATCCTCAGCTGAGTCGTGTTTTTGACTGTACCGTCAACGGTTGGCCAAAGTATGCTAAACATGTACCGGAAGAACTCCGTCCTTATCATGTGGTGGCAGATGGCAAGATTATTTAGCAATACCTCCTACATTTAAGTCTGAGGTATTGGAACGTATCCACGATGGCCATCAGGGCATAACCAGGTGTCCGCAAAAAAGCTAATATGTCAGTTGGTGGCCTGTCATTAGCCGTGACATCCAAAACAAAGTTTCAAACTGACTTTTGCCAGGAGAATTTACCCAATCAGAGAAAGGAACCACTTATTACTACGTCTCTCCCAGAAAGAGCCTGGAAGAAGATTATTGCAGACCTGTGCGAACATCAAGGGAAGCAGTTCCTAGTAGTCATCGACTATTATTCAAGATTTCCAGAAATAGCTTTCATGTCCAGTATCGATCCAGTACCACTAGCGATGCTGTGATCAACAAGCTCAAGGACATCTTTGTCCGATGGGGACTACCAGCAAAATTGTGAGTGTCAACAAACCAATACAAAACTGCATACCGTCAGTACTTCGACAAGAGACATGGAGTGCGACCACTTCCCGACCAACAGCAAGGTGACTCAGTTTGTGTGAAGTTAGAACATCAGAAAGGGTGGAAGATGTCTGGGAAAGGTCATTGCGAGAGGTCCTACCGCCAGCATCGCAAGCAAAAGATCCAAGCTAAGGGTCCTCGCATAACGAATCAGAAGTTTTTCTTATAAATCATGTGATTTTGCATACCTTTGTGATTTCGTTACCAAGTTTGCGGGATTCGCATTAACGCAAGTCTTCCTTGCGTGATCAACATGAAAATATTTTTCCATGAAACATGAACTTCTTGCTACTAAATTAAAAAAGCTCCCACTGAATCCATATATTACCAATTGGTACTTGTAGTTTTTAAAGGATAGCAAACAAAGGGTATGTTGCAACAACGTTGAGTGTGACTGGAAACCGGTTAACAAAGGGACAACTCAAGGTAGCGTTAGCGGTCCTTACCTTTTTAACAGCCTTCTCAAAGATCTTAACATCATTTTAGGTAATCATGACGCGCTATTTAAGTACCTCAAGTACGCTGATGATTCGACAATTATTGCTCCTGTATGGAAGGAGGTAGACTACTCCGATAAGTGAGTGTTACAGTTTTTAGATTGGACGAATACAACTGGAATGTCTTGCAATCCAAGCAAATATAAATAGTTGACGATCAAAAAGAGAGGCAACCGCGATCTCTATTCACCTATCGGGATGATACCAAGTTGTAAAGAAGTAGAGATTTTGGGCGTCACCTTCCAATGCAACAGCAAATTTTCAGTGCACGCGAAGAACAAACTTACTAAAGCTAACAAATCCCTACATATCCGTAGAACGCTGCGCAAGAAGGGGTACAATCAATTAGAAATAGGCCGTCTCCTTAATACAATAGTTCTACCTAATATCAATCACGCATCATCTGTCTACGCCGCGTCCGAGTGCGATCTGACACCTGTACAATGTTTCTTAGACCGCTATGATTTCTTAGAGAGGCAAGACCGTAAAATTTTCAAAACAGTTTCTAATGCTAAAGAACATCCACTTTTATCTATTATGTCTCGTGTTAAACTGTCCAGTTATAATCCTAGGAAAGAAACTTGTTTTATTCCTAAGATTAACACTGCGCCTTTGAAAAACTCTTTTATTAATCGTTAAGTTTTAAAATATGAATTAGCTATGTAATATACTATATTTTTAACTCTTACTTTTTACAATTTCTTACACTTACTTGTAACAAAAGATATGTATTTTTATCTTTTGATGAGTAAACACTTTATTGTTATTACTTTATTATGTGTGTCTTTATTATGTATGGAATTTGATAAAGTTTTAAAGGACGAAAATATCATTAAGGTTCCTCGGTTTATTTATTTTTTGTTTAGTCTCATATACTAAGCACTTTATTCCATGTGTCTGAAAAAAAGAGAGGTTATGTTAAGACTTCCTACTCCAAGCCAAAGAAGAGGAAGGGTTGGACTGTAGTGGTACAATTCGTGACATTTTATCGAAGTCTCGCTCTTCTCGTTGTAAATCTTAGTACTTCTACGAAGACGGGGGGAGACGGAGGGGGAAGAAACAGTAAGGTATAAAATGTAACAAACCCGAAACCATTACTTGTTCTCTAGTTAGTTTACCATCCAGTCCACTAACTCGGCAACAGAATTGAGATTAAAATTATAGGGAGCCCAGCGAAAGTCGAATGGAAAAGCAAAATCAGCCTGAAACTACCATCGTGGACTAACGTTTTTGAACGAAGTTGAATTTGCGGGGAATTTTTTAAAATCCCAAATGTTCAACCACTCCCCCACCTCGCAAAAAGACGCCAGTATCCACAACTGTATAGGGTTGAGATGTTTTGCCCGGGGGATATGAAAGGGGCGGAGATGCTCTTCGTGTCGCTTAGGGATGTAAATTTCGGATTTTGGTCTCACTTAGGGTGTTTTGGAGAAAACGCCATTATATTTAGCCGTAAAGGTTAATTAACGAGTCTCTCGCAAGAAATACCTTTCCAATTGAGTGGAAAACAGCTGAAGTGATCCCCGTGTTGAAAGAAGGCGATCACGAAAAGCCAAATAACTACCGCCCTATATCCCTATTACCTGTTCTTTCAAAACTATGTGAGCGTATCGCTTTAAATCAACTTATGCCCTACTCGGTGGAGAACGATCGTCTCTCCGCCCATCAAAGTGGTAATAAAAAGTGGCATTCCACCGAGACTTCACTGATCTACACTTCTGATCGCATTCTCACCGCAATTGACCAAAAGAAAACATCAGCTGTAGTTCTGCTTGATATGAGCAAAGCATTCGACAGTGTCAACCACGATATTCTGCTTAAAAAATTACAAGATATTGGCTTGTCACCCTCTGCCATCCTGTGGTTCAAGAGCTACTTGTCAAACAGGTACCAAGCTGTGCGTATAAATACTGCTCTTTCCGAACCCCTGCTAATGAGGTACGGTGTTCCCCAAGGAAGCATCCTCGGTCCTTTGCTATTCACGGCTTACACCAATGACTTGCCATCGATCCCACAACACTACAGTATGGAAATCGAGACGATTAGTAAATGCTATTGTTCCTGTTCCACGGACTGCTACGTTGATGACACTAAATTGCTTATGTCATTCCAAGTGCAGGACTGTGAACCGCTACAGCAGACTATAGCCGCTACGTAATTGGTGTTTTAATAATAGGCTACTCCTGAACCCGGACAAGACTAAACTGATTGTATATGGAAGTCGGCAAATGATATCGAAACTTCAGGATTTTCGCCTTACCCTCTTGGGTAAAGAACTTTTACCCGTCGACTCTGTTAAGGACCTGGGTGTAGTGTTTGACAGTAAACTCTCATTCAACGACCACATAATTAAAACAGCATCATCTTGTATGTCTGCCCTAGGGCAAATTAGCCAAGTTAAACATATATTTAGAAAAGACATACTTGTTACAATAATTAATTCTCTCGTGTTTAGTACGTTGTATTACTGCTCGTCCGTCTGGTAGAATACTTCTGCCTGCAATATACGCAAACTACAAGGAGTACAGAATTTCGCTGGTCGCATAGTTTCTGGGACAAGGAAGTTTGATCACGTATCTCCAGCCCTGAAAGACCTGAGATGGATACCAGTTAAGTCCCACCTGTATCTAAGAGACGCCATCTTAGCCTTTAAATCTATGACAGGTCAGGTACCAAACTACCTCAGTTCAAACTTTATCTCCAGAGGGAATATCAGTGGTCGGACGACCAGATCATCTTCCCAGCTTAATTTAAAACCAAGTCGGGACAGAGATCTTTTTATTACAGAACTGTAACATTGTGGAATGCGTTAAAACCCCATTTTAAATTAAGTGAATCTCTTATCATTTTCAAACGTAAAATGAAAGCCTTCCTTTTAAATCAATTTTAATATCATAAATTTATATGTAAATAGTTTCTTAATAGTTTATTGATAATCAATTTGTGATACTTTTTTTTTTCTTTTTTTTGATTACCTGTACTATTAATACTTGTCTCTGAAAAGCCCCCATGGGGAGTTGACAATAAAATTTGTATTGTATTCTATTGTATTGTATTGTAAAGGTCTCTTCTAAGGTTGCACGCGAAGAAATTGCGGGGTCGGTAATCAGTGGTCGGTTCCGGCAATTCTACGTTTTGCAAAAAACGCGGATTGCGAAAATGAAAAACGTCTGAAAATCAACATCTTTATTTGTATTCTATACTCAAAACTTATAAAAGGCAACCTTAGGTTCTTGGGTATCTTAGGCCTCTACTCCTTATGATTTCCTCGAACGCCCTGAAGGTTTTGAACTGCTTCTGGAATCTCTACAGTCCTACAGCTCTTTGTGTTCGTTGTGTAGCGGAATAAAAACTATATTTCTTTGTGGATCGCTGCCTTACTTCTGGTGCTTGCCTGTTTCAAGTGCATGTTCAGACAGTGGAGAGTGGCGATAAATAGAGCGGAGAGGGAAAAAGCGAAAGAAAGGAATTGGGAGAGAGAGAGAGAGGAGGGTTTCTTCCCCTTCTCTCCCTGCCCCCAACCCTTTTTTCTTTGCACCTTCTCCACTATGCATCTGGACTCCTGGAATAGGCTTTTCTGGAGCTATCAGACTCGGCTGTGGCTGTAAGAAAGAACCACAGCTAAACTATGAATGTCTTAAGGTACCCTACCATCAGGCGTTTTTTTTAGAATAGAAGGGAAAGTTCATTAACTGGTATGCTATTGCACCACGTGCACTTTCCTGGCATCTGGTTGAAACAGTGGGTGTTCTGTCCGCTCGTCTGTTCACTCAATGACCATTTCAGTTAGACAATTGTTAACCAGATCATTTAGTGTATAGTTGGCTTAGTTGATAGGAGACACAACTGAACGCTCGCTGTGATCAAACGCATTTGCCGCAAGAACGTCTATTTGAGTTTGAGCCGTCATGATTTCCCAAATTCCCGACAGAGAAGGAAAAAAAAAATCCCTCACCTCGTGCACAAATTTTGATGAATCCCGCTTCCCGGGTAGCATTCAAATCCCGTTTCCCGTCAAGATATTTTGCGTTTTCCCGAATCCCGCACCGTATTTTGGTCAAATCCCGAAAATACCCTGCCAGACCCTGCTTCCTTGGTACTAACATTTGAATTAGCTTAAACAGTCTTGCGACCGTTCTGTTATTGCCACTTTGCTTGTGATCAGGCAAGTTTGGACCCCCCTAAATCTCAAATTCCTGGATCCGCCCCTGACATTTGCTACTTTAGAAACGGGAAGGGAACTGGAGTCGAAACGTCCCCCGCAATTTTTTCGAACGACCTTAAAAATCACTCAGACCAAATTGCACTCCACTTAGTTCAATTACCACTATAAACCATAAGAAAAGATTTCATTAGAAGTTGGAATTTTTCCCTCCTACTTCTCTTTCCCTTTTTACATACAGTTCATTTTATTAGCCGGAAAGCAAGCCTTAGAAATTAAAATGTTTGATCAATTCACACTCATACCTTCTAGTTATTTCGGTTTTAACTATTAAGACAATACTTAAAAAAAAAACTTTATGGAAGGACATTTGTGTGCAGGAAATACGTCAACACAATATTTAATTGTCGGCCAATCGCTGTAATCGTCCATCGTTCTGCTCATCCGCGCTAAACGAGTGTCACTGATAACACGTAATCCTAACCACTTGCGGGTGAACAACAGAAACGTCATCATTACCCAACGATTGCATGAGGCCCCTGATCAAGCAAATCGAGATTTTTTTCTGGCAAACTGACTGTATGTTTCAACTGTACTTCTCTCTCTTCTCGCGCGAGCTACTAGGATGGCTCCTCCTCCCTGCAATTATATAAACACTAACGAAATAGCAAACCATTTTTTTTTTGCTGTGAAAGGCCCGATTATGTAGCTATAGCAACGGTGATCTTTTCGCATGTGAAGATATCATGTTTTTGCGCAAAGGCTCAACTGGTATTTCATTGGTGTTTATACAGCTTGAATCATAAGCCTCACTGAATTTTTACAATACTATTGCAATTTCTATTTCCATTGTGGTCTTAACTTATTTCTAAACTGTGTACAATTAAGGGGTATTTCATTTATTTTTCAACTATACACATACTTTTAAATAAACAGGACGAGTAGATCTAGTAGCGACTGAGGTCATCCTTTATAGAACGCCAGGGGTATAGTTCTTTAACAGAATTTGCTCAGGGGACAAATTTATGTAAGGACTATGGGACATATTAAACCATGCCAAAAATTTCATGATAAAATTAAAAATCTGTAGGGCATTCGAATAAGGTATGTTCAAGCGAATCAGGATTCTTACACAGTGAACAAATATCATCATTTCTGATTTTGAATTTCTTAAGTTCTTTATTGGTTACTAAAATTCTGTGGAGAGTTTGGGCCTTTGTCGATCTATAATCTGTACTAAACGTCTGATACCAACTAGTCGCGAAGCCAGGATAAAAAGTAGACCAGCGTTTAACAGCAGTAGGCTCTGTTGTTTTACTTTCCTGAAATAAATTGTAGTAATCTTTACACCTCAGTTTACTAGTCAAAGGGAGTGCTCTAGATTATCAGACAAGTAGAACACCTCCTGTTCCTTATGTAGGTCTCTTCTGGTAACGGCAATTTCTTGAGCATTTTTTCTCAAGCAACTTGGACATGCTGCTCGATGCATTGTCTGGCCTTGGATCCTGGATAACACTTGGCACCCCCACAACCTGACCGAGAGAATTAAATATCAAATGGAACGTTAGTTTGAAATTTAAACAAAAACCTTTCAGGCTCAAATTCTTAGCCACAAAAAGGGGACAACTTGTAGCTACTTGTATTGATGTCAGGTCAAAATCATTGGCCAAGGAGAAATAACGAGATGATGAGAACATTAACAGTGGGCAAGACAAAGAAAACGCCTAATTTGAGAATGAATTGTATAATTGGGAGTCACCTATTGTTCCACAAAAGAAACAAACATTCCATGATCATAACATTAACTCTTTTGCTGTGGAACCTGGGAGGCACACTCAATGCCAACCAATGAAATTAAGAAACCTAATTTGCCTAATTTCCCAATTCGTGTGTTAGCATGAATACAATCTGTTAACCAGAATGTATGTTGACTTACACCAGAACTGCAGAGAGTACTGTTTCGGCCTTCTCGGCCTCATCAGTGCCATGCTGATGTTGGGATGGAGGTTAAGTTAAGTCGCCCAAAATGACCCCACAAATGTTGTATCATCTAAGCCATGCCAGACTGCTCTAACTAGTAAACTAGTGAGCATGCGCAGTGCAAAGGTCATGAGGTACATTTTCAAAAACTCGGCTAGAAGGGTAAAAAATACAGCAAGGGAATACGGAATACCAAGGGTGACAAAAAATATTGACAAGATAAAACATCAGTAATTATTATATGGCTAAGTCTGTTTTCACCGGTAGATTGGTCAATTTGGGGTCCATAATTTGTGGTACAGACATAAAGTTAATGTTTTTAAAGCAAATGCCCATTTTGCTGCTCTGAACAAAAAATGTTTTTAACAAGGTTATCATATGCCTGTAAACCCTAAGAAGTTGGATGTCACATTTTTTACATGACGATCTACAATGAGTACATCCCTTTCCTGTAAGGAATGACTTTTCACATGCATGCAGAGCAAGAATCGCAATAAAATAAAAAGATTCAAAAATTCAAATTCAAGGCGTTTGTTGAACAACAATAAATAACTTAACATTACGTGTTTATCTATTTTTGAGGAAATTTTTTTTAAAACTGAATAAAAAAACGAATAGCGTTGATTTGATCTATTAAATTACCAATAACCAGTAATCTGGCCCATGCAAAAATGCAGCTTAATCAGGTGGGCCTGTTCATTTAATGATGTGAAGTATATGAAATAATTCATTTTTGAACTGCGGTTGTAGATGAAAGTGAAGAATGATCATCGCAGTAAATTTTCATTTAATGTTGTTAAAAGAAGAGGCTTCTAATTTTTTACTATGAGATTTTAAAAATGAAATTTTCAGCTTGGTCATGCTTAAGAATTTTAGCAGCCATTGAACTTGAAAGCTCTCTTGAAAATTTAATGGTCTCCATTATTTCAATGAACGTGAACAAGATTAAACTTCCCGGTACAAAAGGGTTTACCATAGCGCGATGCAGGCTTTGAAACATGGTTCACGGGAGCATCCTTAATTGAAATAGGTGTATCTCTAATTCTCTCTGAGGTTTCATACAACAAGTTCAATTCATTCACCAAAGCAACACTCTGTACTAGAAAGCTTGTGATATATAAGCACCAACTCAACATCTCACTACAAGCCACAACCGACAATCGCTAGCATGATATAAATTAAAAAAGAACAGCCATACAGAAATCATCTGGTACAACCCCCCCATATAGCAAAAATGTAGCCATGAGTGTTGTACAAAATTTCCTCAAAATACTTTAAGATTTCCCAAAGAACAATCCAGTGCATTAATTATTTAATAGAAACAGTTTAAAAAAATCAGCTACAGCTTCATGTCAAACGTTAAACAAAACATCAACAGTCAGAACAAATCTACTTTACAGACACATAAAAATATGGACATGACCCTAAAATTGTGTAACTGCAGAAGGCAACAAACCTTCACCAGCACACGTTGTAACAAATATGAACACTGGTGTAAGTACTGTGGCATAAGTGGATTTTTTCCATAGAAGCATATTGTTCTATATTTACGAATTTTGATACATACATACATACATACATAAACTTTATTACGACTCCTCTACACAGGGCTATTCAGTCGTAATATAGAATAATAACAAACATAGAATAATAAAATTATAATGGGGCAAAAATATTTACATCTGTTACAACAAGAAATATTTACATGAGTTTATATACAGTCATAAAAATTTGAATAAGAAGAGTTTGCAAGAAAGTGGGCGGCGACTTTCCTTTTAAAACTTGAGATATTGTTTAAGATCACTGAGCTGAGTAAGACATATGGAACTTACAAGACTTCCATATCACTAAAAGTAAAAAGATTTTAAAGCAGGCTATCACCATTGTCTGTGACCTCTCTTACTAAAGATGTACAGTGGAACGTCCACTTAAGACATCTGTATTCAAGGGACACCCATTCAGGGGACACAAAATTTGGTCCCAAGAAAATGCCAAAATAATCTTTATATTTACTACCTCTTTTGAAGGGACACCTTTATTCAGGGGCTATTCAGGGAAAGGGACACTTTTTCGGGGTTCTGAAACCTGGGTCTAACCTCCACTAAGGGGACACCTTAGCATTCAAAAACTGACTGATCACAAAGAGGGTTGAAAACTTTAGGTGTACACTGATCACAGTTGTGGAAGCTTTTACAAACTAAACTATCTCACTTAAATCAATGTACTGTACTTGTGTGAATTCAACATATTATAATGTCACAGAGATATTAAAGTTGAAGATTATTTTTTATATGTCTTTGTTGGTTAATTATTAACAAACCCAAGCCTAACCTCTATTCAAGTAAGGGGGCACCTCTATTTAAGGGACACTTGCCTTGGCCCCGAGGGTGTCCCCTGAATAAAGGTTCCATTGTAATTCATGTCAGTCTGTGTTAGAAGTGTTTTATTACATTCAAGCCCCATCTGGCAACACTAATCAAGTGCAATGACCTTGTAACTTTATGTACACATACTAGTAAAGTTTGGTTAAAAAATTTTAAGCCACGCGTGCAAGGAAAGTGATTGCCTGGGGCTAATGGATTTCGTGATCGGTCAGTGAACTGTGATCTTAATTTGTCCGACAGGCCAGTGAATTTTCTATGGGAATTTAAACACAGAAGTATACGTCCTGTTAGACAAATTAAAAATTCCACATAAATTCATATGGCCCAAAGCTATTTTTCAAGCTGATCTGATGAAGTGAAAACTGCAATAACAAGTACCAGGACAAACTAAAAAACAATTCATGTCAGATGATGTGTGATCTGCGCAATCTTCTAGTAAAAACAATTAAATACACCTTAGAATTAAGAAAAAATAAGCTTCTGTTAAATTTATAGCTTACTAAAACAAATAATACTAATAAAGCTAGTATTCATCTAATGGTGTAATAAACCAGTAAATAATTGTTAATTATTTATTAATCCTGCTCAGGCAAGTTAATATGACTATAATTTCGGACTACTACATGCTAGCTGCCCAAAGGTAAGCTGTAAACTTGAGTTCCTTTGCATCCTAAAGTCTAGAAGGTCTGAGAGCTCAGGCATTACGCTGGTTTCTCAATAGAACCGGAACATCAGTTGACGACAGTGCGTGCAAATCAAACAACTGGCTTGACCAAAGGCAGAGTGGCATATTTGGCACTGGAAGTCGTGATTAGTCCTTTCCGCACGCTTTCCCGTCGTGAACTGATGTTCCCATCCTGTTGCTAAATCAGCCTATTATCCTATTGAAGAGTGTTGCACCAGTTTTGTAGTACCAAATTACTAGTAAAACAGCCATAAGATAGTACATGCACTCTGATTGGCTGAGAAGCATGTTTGCATCAGAACATTCAAACACAGTTGACATCATGATCTTTTGCTTTGCGCATGCCAATCATGCCAGCACAAATTTGAAAAAATTTTTAAGTTGAAAACTTGAAAAGTTTACTTTATTTACTCATTTCCTCATCTGCTGAATCTTGGAAAATCTTTACAAACATGCTGCTGTGTCAATTTTTTCGATTAAGCTGAAATTTTAGGCCAGAAAAATCCATATTGTGGAAAGCATCTTCCACAATATGGAGCATCTTCCACAATATGCGCGACTGGTAAGAATTTCTCTTTTAATCACTGCCTCAAAGAGTTATGCATTTTTTCTTTCACTTCACTTTCCAGTCATTTTTACTTGGTTAACTCGAATTCTCCACTAACTTGAACTAAGTTTCCTTTCCCTTGATCAAAAAGTCACTGAAATATACCCTGATAACTCCACTCAGATGCCATCCCATTGGCTCTTATTGTAGTATGAGGGTAACAACACTAAAAAAACTAACAATGGTCAACACTAAAGCAAGTTCATTTTAATCATTGGTGAAATGAACAGATCACTTATAAAAAGATACCTAATCATGTTATTGTTTCTAAAGGAGTAAGTTACATTTGCACTGTAGCATACACTCACTGTCACTGAAGTGCTGAAAAATCTGTTACTTATCAATTATTTTCATGGCACAACTCGAGCCCACGCTAACTGCAACTGTTTTCATTTCCCTTCAGAGTTAGAGTTACCAGGATTGTCCTGTATTTGAAATAATCACCTCCCTCGAATAATCGCCCCCTTTTGGCATGAAAAAATAATGATAATCACCCACCTACTATTATTCAAGGAAATACATCATGCAAACCCTCGACATCTTCCAGTCTTGGGTTCGTGTAACTGTCTCAAATTCTCCCATGCAACGCCCTCTCTTGTTTATACACAAGGCTATGCAAACAGTACACAGAAAATGTTTCTATTGCTTAATTATTATGTAAAAGGACATGTGCCCTTTTAAACCTTAATTTTGAAACTCAAAAGACAAAATTGGTCGGTCATTGGCAAAATGCACTTGTCCAGCTGGTTTGCCTCAAATTACTTGATAGTCAATGGCAAGAAAGCTCAAGATTTTGAGAATTAAGCCCGACTTAATTAGGACCTGTTCTTCACATTCGCGACTCTCCTACATAAATAAATGACTTTCTGAAGACTCCTGGTGGTCATATCGACAACAAGCTGTCCTTTAAAGACCATCTGCAATTATTAACAGTTTTAAAGGTCTATACCAATTTTTGATCCCTAAAAAGACCTTAAAAGCTGATACATCTCAATAATGCAAGACATGCTTATAGAATGTTGTAGTCCACTACTTGTAGGGATTTAAACAAAATACTGAACAACTAACTTGAATCTAATAACTACTATAACAATAATAACAATAATAATAATAAAGATGATAAGAATCTTTATTACAAAACCTCAATTAAAATCCTATTTACAATCAACCTGCTGTTACCAAAAATCTAATTAATTCATCAAAACACTATCTACAATTCCATCCGTTACAAAAGAAACCCCTCGGCCTTCATTAGAGAACAAAAACAATCCTATATATAATAAGTGAAGAAAGAAAAAACTATTCATTTACAAATTCTAAAAAATAGAAGTAACTTAACCTTACATAAAAGAAGAGGAAATCGATATAATTAATAATAAAAATTCAAATTCTATAAAATTAAGAATTCCATTATGCAGAGATATTAAGATCCTGCAATCGAATTTAAATACTAATGACAGCTAAACCAGTGTCCATAAAAAGCCCTAAGTATAAAAGCATATAGACACGTATTTCAGATATCCGCACTAGCGACATTTATTTTACAGTCTAACGATTGCTCTATCTTGCTACGAAACGGCGTTCGCGAACCTCTGACGCATGCATGTACCGATCTTAAGAGTTCAAACGAGATCTGTGTCCTGAGCCAAGTGATTACAACATGATAAGGCTTGGTGTCTTTCTGAGCTATCTTGTCTGCGAGATGCTTTAAGAACCACTGACACTCGTTTCCCATTCTGCCATTGGTTCCAAACACTAAAGGCATAAACGAACCCATTTCTACATCTAACACCTGCTGCTGGTACCTCTTCTTCTTGCTCTTTGAACACTTCCGATGTTGGCTTGCTCTGGTAACACTTGGAGTTGACGTGTGTAACTCTAACATCAAAAAATGCCGTAACTCCTCTTGCCCAGAAACCTCCCACTTTGATGTCCAACCTTACCTCAGAACTTGTAACAGCGCTCCTCAAATGAAATCGCTCGTTGTCCAGGGGCTGAAGGCATGGTTCGATTTCGACATTATTGCAGATCTTGTTGATGAATGTCGTTCACAAGTTCCGTACACTGTCATGTCTCTGCGCTACAAACCCCCCCTTTTTACAAGAGAGGGTGTGACTAACGGTGAAGTTATCCCCACAAATGCAATGACTTGGTAAATCAACTAAAGGTAAGTCATAACGCAAGCGTAGTGAGTCTCTGAACTCTTGCTTGTTGAGGGCTAAGCCTTTGTCTGTGAGAGACATCGCATTCAGCCAAGAACTTGGGCCCTTGTCTCTCGATTGATTAACCAGACGCAGCAGGCCTGGGGAGAGGCTTGAATCAATGCTATCCATTTTCTCTTTGGCACTTGCTCTCTTAAGTGATTGTTGATGCCTCTTTAGCTCCTCCGTAGACCTTTCTCCTGGCACCATGATGGAACTCTGTGATGTAATAGAATCTACGTGGGCGGTGGTTATTAGTCTCGAGGCAGCAAACTGCTGCGGTGCCTCGGTTTTCAGATCAGGAATGCCTAGACCCCCTTGACCCATTGCTAAGGTAGCAAGTCTGCGCACCTCGTTAGGGAGAGGCTCTGATTGACTGAACAAAGTAGGGAGTAGTAAATCTTCAATCACTTCCTGGATTGGATCGACATAAACTTCAAACTATTCAATCGTGCGCATGAAGTAGGTGAACTTCGACTGGTAGCCTTTTAATAATAAACTTGTAGCCATAATAATAATAATAATAATATCTTTATTTATCCTGATAGAAAACCAATCAGCTGAGCACAGAGGACCAGCTGGTATTAACTGGTGATCAGCAATAATAAAAAAAAACATATAAAAGAGCTATGTATGCTACCGATCTACCGATCTATGTTTTAACTTCATTAGCATACATTACCATTCAAAAATTACCTGAGATAAAAAATTAACTACAACATATACAACAATACAAAGAAAAGAAAAATGCTATTTAGCAGTAAAAACATGTTGCTTTTGATCCAATTCCACAAAATTTGCAAACACGGTTGTATTACTATTACTAATCTCTATTATATTTTTATTTTTTATACAATATCCTTTTATAGTCCGATATTATTGCTTTTTATATTGCAGATTTCGATTTTTTTTTTGTACTACATTATAATTTTTCATTTCTTATATTGTAGTTTTTAACAGGTGACGAACCACTACGTGGATACACTGTTAATAAACCATTATTATTATTATTATTATTATTATTATTAAATACTTAAAAACCAGGTAAGTATAACAGTTAACGTGCATGTACTATTTTGAATGATTCAGTGTAACCGTACCAAGAATGATAAATCTACGTTTCAAAGATGAAAATAAAAGCATATATACTGAACTGCAGTTTCAGTAGGCTATGCACAATATTATTCAATAGTCATGAGAAATATAACATGACATACAATACAGTAGGTACACTAATAGAAAATTGTACAAAAAGTAACAATACAACAAAGTTGTTAACAGAACTCTTATAATGGGCAATAGTCATCATGGAAAGAATGAAATGTAACTATTATTTTTGCTAATATTTAGAACATCAAAGTCAAAATACTACTTGCTTTGTAATAAATCTCATTCAAAAACACTTTCAACTGTAATAATTATTCCATTTTTAATTCTGTTACAAATTTTGGCTTCACCAGCTATAAAATAGGAAAAATAGGAAAAAAATAGGAATAGGCTCAAAACATAGCAGAAAAAGGAACTGGACACCCTGATGTTTGTTGATCAGTTGTTACTTGACATTGTGGATGTGTTTTTTCTAATTTGTGCCAAAAAACAACAATGGCAGACTTCTGATATAGGCCGTTAAAATCATGAAAAGTTGATGATATCGATTTGACACAGCAATTTAGCTAATCAATTTTCATTGATTTCTGTCACAAATCAATAAAATCACTTAATTGCTACCGATTTTTATCAATACTGATTTTTATCGATTGACTACTCCAGGGTTTTTGGTTTTAAGTCACCAGTTTTGGCTTAGAAAAAAATATCAGTTGAACAATTGTTTTTTCAGAGGGAAAGAGGCATCATGCTGCCATGTTGGCCGACTCTAAATTTTCTCACTGCTTTGGAGCACAAAGCTGTATCCCCAACTGGCCAACAGACGTGCATATACTGAGACCTGGCACATTTTTTAAGAAGGGTAAATCTCATGGCTCCATGCAGAGGGGCCGCCCTGCCAGCGCAAATGGTATTATTGTGCCCAATTGGCGAACAGTTTCTCCTGAGTTCTTTTTGTGAGTTCGTACATGATTGCTATTATTTCGCCACAGTTGCCCGGTTCGTTCAGCAAGCTTTCCTAACCAGAAACGAAGGAACTACCGATGAGTCGAAAAACGTTTCGGATGCTCTCAGCAGGAGCAATTCAATTTGCACTGAGAAAATTCTGTTTCTGACGCATCACAATGTATCGTAAATAATGAAAAGAATGTAAAGGTGTAGCGGCGACAAGAAAGTATTAAAAAGAGCAATAGCTTGACAAGGCAAAACAATAACTTTGCACGTTCATCACGCTTTTTTGTACATTCCTTTGCAGTCACTACACGACTACCACGTAAAAATGTATATTTCCACGTTTTGTGAAGGGCGTAAACAAGCAACATGACAAAATTTCTTTTTCTCTATGAACTTGGATATCAGGTTGATAGAAATTCAGCTCCAGAGGAGTTCGCTTACATTTGACAAAGTGAGCGAGTTGGAATAATCACGATAAAGACTGAAAAAATGCGAATTCACTTTTCATGCGACGTTTTCGTGGCTGTCAGCTGTCGTGGCATCTTATACCCCAATATTTATGAAGGCGTGATCGATGCAAGCGTGAATACCTGTTGTACGCTCAAGCTTGTATTTTTTTGGAGAAGCATCTGTAGTTTTCGGGTAGACAGTATTTTGAAATGGAGAGTTTATATCAAACTGAAAGTTTCCTGACTGTGTGCATTTCTTCGGTGCATGAGCCAGACAAGCCGTGATTGAGTTAATAGCGGTCGTGTACGAACTCACGAAAAGAACTCAGGAGATGCTGTTCGCCGATTGGGCACAATAATACACAGCATTTTTTGTGCCAAATCAGGAGCCAGCATTCGCTTGACCATTTGGAAATGGTCCGGTGAGAGTCGGTACCCACGGGCTTTTCCGCCTGTGCTTGAAAACTTTCGTCGCGCCTTTTCTGTCTGCCCGACTGACCGCCCCTGGGTCTCCGAGGATGTGCAAATGGAAGCCTTCAACGATTCTATGTCGAATGTGCGTACATTTGTCGAGTGGTTGTTTGGAGGCATTGTGGAGTATTTCAAGTTTATGGACTTAAAACTTAAAATAGGTCTAAGCTCAAGCGGAAAATTGTATGTCGTGTGTACGCTGTTGAGAAATGTATTAACTTGCCTTTATGGAAATTCAACTTCAAGTTTTTTCGAGCTGGATCCTCCCACACTGGAGGAATACTTCTCTCAAACAAATTTTAGTCATCTTTCTACAAACTGCTGACAAAAAATCTAGCTCTGAAAATCAGTTAAAGGTAGTTAAACAACCTTTTCTTAATTTATCAATTTTTTTCGAAGATAAAGGAATCAAACTCTTTATTAACAGTCAAATATCATTCGAGCACAATAATATTTTAATAGAGGAAACAAAGCTGCCGAGAAAACATAGCCTGTGTACAGACGTCCCACTCCCTCAGAAAAAAATCGGGAGAAGAGACGTCTGTGAATCGCCGTCATTAATCGTGTTCTGGTGTACATTTGCATAAATTATTTTTTGAGTGGTTTTTCTCTGACAGTTGAAAAGGTGTTGACAGACCAACACAACTCTGGACTCTTGTAGAGCACGTACGCAGTTACTCTCTTGGATATTCTAACCCTTTATGACTAAGCTAGTAATCTCTTACTAGAATATCTAGCTAAAATGTCATTTTTTTATATGTCCGTCTGGATTTGATAAAAGGTTAACCTCCAGAAATTTCAAGTGCGTTTTAACAATTTGACCCTTGAGGTCAATAAAAAGCAGTTGAAAGTCGCTAGTTAAGGCTTAAAATGGACGAATTAATCGCTGGCAACACGTGAAAAGTTGCTCTTCGCAAAAGCGACAAATTTGTAATGAAATGAACACACATTTAAAAGCACAGAAATAATGACCTTTCAGTCTCTAATTAAACTATATATGAGGCTCATAGCGAGATGCCCAACTAAAACAGACCTAGAATCCACCTTTCTTGACCCCACAATTGGTTGTCTAAGACAAAATCACGTCAACTAAACACTTACAAAGCGTTTTCATGCTTGTACACAATATTCCTATAACACGAGCGCCACAACATACCTGAAATCTGTCTGTCAACAACTTCAGGAAATCCCACAATTAACCATGTTCGCGGCACTGATAAAACTCTCCACAACCAACCCAGACATAATGTCTCCACACTTAATATGGGTGAAATATCATCACATTACTCTCTCTCAATAACTCTTGCTTTCTCCACATAAATCATCACATGCAAACTTTGCTCACACAGTCAATTTATTCAAGATCCCAGATGTAGATGAGCCGTTTTGAAAGGGACACATGGACACTGGCCTTCAAAACAATTTTTTACTCAGTCTCTGGCCTGGTCAGAAATCAGCATCAATTTTGCTCTCGCCGAATAGTTTTGACTCCTAAAAGCTACTTTTTGAGGCCAGAGACTCGTCACCGCCCACATCAAAGCTCGCAATATGATGCCTCAAGCCCGAGATCAGTGTTTCACCCGTTTAGCCAAAATGAGACGAAATACGGTAACATATTGGACGACGGCAGACTTTCCCAATTGTGAGACTTGTTCCTTCATAAGGCTTAAGGATGCCTTCTGAAAAACTTTATTTTTGGAGATTTAAAAGGTCATTTTTAAATTTGCTAGACATTGCGAAAGCCTCACAAAGGCATAGCATAGGCAGATCAACAAGTCTTATAAATCAAATCATTGCTTAAAACAGAGGTAAAATCGCGCACCAGAAAATCTTGCAACTAGTTGTACTGGGAGAACATTTTTTTCCCAATCCATTGAATGGAAACCCAAACAAAAATCCGCTTTTGAAATAACAGATTTTCTTTTTCCTTTATCATCACTACAGGTGTTTAACAAATAAATTTTTTGCAACAACCATAACCTGTCAGCTTTTGCGATTGCTTAGAGTTATCGCTTCCATTTACAAAACTACGATTCTTTCAACCATTCTTTCTTTGAATTTGTATGGCTGAGAGATGAGTGTTTCACGGCAGAGAAGGACATCGTGCTCTTCCTTCCACTGCACGCTCGCTAATCCTGTAAATAACGAGAAAGGAGATACCACAATTTATCTGATTTCTCACTCCTAACTGACCAAGCATCTAGATTAAAATTTAATACAAGATAACACATCCTTCATTCAGAGGATAATTGGGTTCAAGCGCTAAAGGATACAATTAGGGACTTTTTTTAGTAAAGCAAGAAAATTTAACACACATGTTCAGTCAAAATGCTCAAACGTGCACATCACCTTAACAACTTTAAGCAACTTGTTAGTGGCTTATAGCCGAAACAAAAAAGTGACAAACAATGTTAACCCAACGAAGTTCGAAAATCTAAAATCGTGGAAATCTATTGGAAAATAATAGTAAAAGTACTCACGTTGACTGGCTGATGGCAAAACACCGCTTCTCACGTCCTCAACACAAACACGACTGCAATCCGCATAGACCAGGCATGCACATTGTGGTCTACACGTGAAATTTACTTCTGGTCAGCTGTTCTCGAGGTTAGCTGTCTAGGTACCTTTGACTCTCTATTGTTTCAATCTTCATCAATGCAATATTTTATCACCAAGTTTAACACACAGTTCCATTCTTTGATAAAAGAACCACCTCTTGCATGTTAAAACGAATGCTTTTTGAATTTTTTTGAGGGAATTTAAACTGCCGAAGAAAGTGGCGGTAATCTTCGTCGATAATTCTTGGAATACGTATTCACCTCATTTTGCAATCAGAATGAACCCGAGGGTGGGCGCCAATTCATCAGCGTTGTATAGAACAGGTAAAATGTCATGCAGCCCCCCCTGTCGGAAAAAAATAGTATTATTCGGGCAAAACTGATGTACCGTTCGCGCAAAGACACAGTAAGGTGAGACACCTGCTGCAGCGAACGACAGCTCACAACAGACGGCAAAAGACCACTTTCGTATCACAGTTTATTACACATGTATTGACAAAGTCGCCAGTGAACTTCAATCAAGGTTTGAGGGTAATGACCAGGAGGTTTTGTGCGCATTGGGTGAAATCGTATTCAGCCGTTCTCCAAGCATCAACAACATCCAAACTGTATCAAATTTCTATGGCGTGGATAGTGAAACGCTATCAAGTGAGAAGTCAATCTTTGAAAACTACGACTGCGGGGACCCATGCCAGAGAGAAAACGCAGCCGTGACAGAAAAGACCATGCATCAAAATGGTCTCCATGACATTTTCCTGTTCTATATAAAGTTACCTCCATCCTGGCCACAATTCCTGCAACCTCGTGCTCTGCTGAAAGGTCTTTCAGCGCCCTTCGCTGCATCAAGACATTTTTAAGATCCACAATAAGACAAAACCGACTTAGCAGTATCGACGTTATTAACATTGAAAGAAAGTATGCAAACAAGACAATGCAGAATGACATGCAAAGGATTATTGACATATTTGGGTGTCGAAGTAACCGTTCTTCATACTTCTTTTAAAGCTCAAATGGGTACGTTTTTTCTCTCACTTCATGGTTTTGTATTTTAGAAACGTTCATCTCGATTTACCGAAAATATTTGCACTATTTTGAACGCCTGTGCTCTCACGGCATGGTAAAGAAAACTTGACGTCACGAAAGAATCATCTTGTGCATCTGTGACCAACAAGTTTCATTTGGGCAAATTATGTTCAGCCCCCCCCAACAAAATTTTTCCCGTACGTAGATGGGTGCCATATTAAAGTTGGCGAACATGCAGACTTCAATCCTCAAATGTTTTCGATCTTAATCAATACAATATTTTATCACCAAGTTTAACACACAGTCCCATTCTTTGATAAAAGAACCACCTCCTGCTCGTTAAAATGAATGCTTTCGAATTTTTGGAGAGAATTTATGCTGCCGAAGAAAATGGCGGGAATCTTCATCTAAAATTCTCGCAAATACACGTATTCACCTCACTGTGCAGCTCAACATTCTACAATGGCCGTGTTTCTTTTCACAACCCGTTACCATTTTTTCACACTGAAGCTACTTTCATGAATACATACTGGGAGAAAACAAGAAAAGAAAAAACAGTTGACGTTTACACACTGGCAGGCAGCGTTATGGGGACGTTCAGTTTTCAAAATAAGCAAAATCTCAACTCAAAACAATATAAGTTTAAGCTTACACAATCAGAGCGTTGTGGGGCCCTGAACGTATTATTTAATTACAGCTATTCTCACAAATATTCGATCGCTTGCAATGATGTTATATAATGACTTAACACAATAGACTTCTACAATGTTCTTTACATAATTAATGGTTATGCATCAGATCCACGTTAGAACGACACTGGAACGAAGCCGAGACTGAGGGCGCCATATTGAAGTTGGCGAACGTGCAGTCCTCTTCAAATGTTTTCGATCTTCAAAAATGCAATATTTTATCACCAAGTTTAACACACAGTTCCATTCCTTGATAAAAGAACCACCTCTCGCTCATTAAAATGAATGCTTTTCGAATTTTTTGAGAGAATTTATGCTGCCGAAGAAAATGGCGGGAATCTTCGTCTAAAATTCTCCCAACGTATTCACCTCACTGTGCCGCTAAACATTTGTACATGGCCGTGTTTCTTTTCACAACCCGTTACCATTTTTTCACACTGAAGCTACTTTCATGAATACATACTGGGAGAAAACAAGAAAAGAAAAAACAGTTGACGCTTACACACTAGCAGGCAGCGTTATGGGGACGTTCAGTTTTCAAAATAAGCAAAATCTCAACTCAAAATAATATAGGTTTAAGCTTACACAATCAGAGCGTTGTGGGGCCCTGAACATAATTTATTTAATTACAGCTATTCTCACAAATATTCGATCGCTTGCAATGATGTTATATAATGACTTAACACAATCTACTTCCACAATGTTCTTTACATAATTAATAGTTATGCATTAGATCCACGTTAGAACGACACTGGAACGAAGCCGTGACTGAGGGTGCCATATTGAAGCCACGTGCAGTCCTCTTCAAATAATGTTTTCGATCTTAATCAATACAATATTTTATCACCAAGTTTAACACACAGTTCCATTCCTTGAAAAAGAACCACCTCTTGCTCGTTAAAATGAATGCTTTTCGAATTTTTTGAGAGAAATTAAGCTGCCGAAGAAAATGGCGGGAATCTTCGTCTAAAAATTCACCTCACTGTGCAGCTAAACCGTTTGTACGTGGCCGTGTTTCTTCTCACAACCCGTTACCAATTTTTACACTGAAGCTACTTTCATGAATACATACTGGGAGAAAACAATGAAAAGGAAAAACAGTTGACGTTTACACGCCAGCAGGCAGCGTTATGGGGACGTTCAGGACGTTTTCAAAACAAGCAAAATCTCAACTCAAAATAATATAAGTTTAAGCTTACACAAACAGAGCGTTGTGGGGCCCTGAACGTATTATTTAATTACAGCTATTCTCACAAATATTCGATCGCTTGCAATGATGTTATATAATGACTTAACACAATTGCAATAGACTTCTACAATGTTCTTTACATAATTAATGGTTATGCATCAGATCCACGTTAGAACGAAGCCAAGACTGAGGGCGCCATATTGCAGTTGCCGAACGTACAGACACAGACCTCTTCAAATGTTTTCGATCTTAATCAATACAATATTTTATCACCAAGTTTAACACACAGTTTTATTCCTTGATAAAAGAACCACCTCTCGCTCGTTAAAATGAATGCTTTTCGAATTTTTTGAGAGAATTTAAGCTGCCGAAGAAAATGGCGGGAATCTTCGTCTAAAATTCTTGCAAAACGTATTCACCTCATTTTGCAGCTAAACATTTGTACATGGCCGTGTTTCTTTTCACAACCCGTTACCGTTTTTTACACTGAAGCTACTTTCATGAATACATACTGGGACAAAAGAAAAAACGGAAAAACAGTTGATGTTTACACACTAGCAGGCAGCGTTATGGGGACGTTAATATAGCTCAGTTTTCTGACTAAACAAAGACAAGAGACTATCATAGTCTCTTGACAAAGAGCGTTGTGGGGACCTGAACGTATTAGCTATATTCACAAATATTCGATTACTTGCAATGATGTGATATAATGACTTAATACAATAACTATCTGTAAGGTTCTCTATAATAGTTGATGGCTAACCGCTATGTTTCAGATCAAAAACAACAGATCGAACTCGGGGGTGGAACCCTAGCGACTGGACTTCTTATTAAACTCGGACTCATACATGCACGAAGAGCTTCTCTTACAATGTTTTTGATCTGTATAAATAATTAATTAATCATCCAGTTGAACAGTCAGATCCATTCCTTGACGAAAGAACTATTTCTTGCTCGTTAAAATGCGCTAAAACGAATATCATTTTAAGTCCTAAAAAACTTGAGCTTCCAAAAATAATGACAGGAACTGCATGCTATCAATAAAAAAAATTCAACTGTTCTATATAAGTGTTCACGTCCCCGACAAATAAAAATGTAACCAGTGGTGAATTTTACAACTCCTACTAACTTTTACCGTCAACCTTATTTTATCATGACATTCTCGTACGAAAAAAGGTCTCGCCGTCATACACTAAAAGCTAAGACAGCGTTCCGGAGACGTTACTTTTACTGGGGTTACAATCAAATGAGTATCGATCAAGCAGTACACTATCAGCGCATTCTGGGGACCAGCAGCTATTTCGATCACTAACAAATGCAATGATGTGAAACTCGTTTACAATGAGGCACCAGTAACGCACTCGAACTTAAATGATACAACTATCCTTTGTTGTTAAAGCAAATTAAGCATAATGCTGTAAACAAGCGAACGTTTCAGTAAAGCAAGTCTAGCTCGGTCGAATTGTAGCTTCAATCCATGCGAAAAATAGATGATAGCAAAAACTTAAAGAAGTCAAAACCAGACGCTTCGGTCAAAAGCGCTCAACTTCTGTCCCTATTAAATATTTAATAAAGAAGGGCTTTTGCTTTACATGAACGCCGTCAAATATCTTACCTTCATCTGAAGACAATTATAAGCTGACATCTTGGAATCGATTAGGAACTGAACCCCTCTAATTTCAGCACTGCCGCATTTCTCTGTTCTTATATTTATAAGCTCTGTGTCCAGCAGGGCGCTGAGAAATATATTATCAAATTACTTGTTTTCAAACATAGCACTGCATGTATTTTATTCTCTGTTTCACCGCTCGCGTCAGTATGACGTGACGTCACAACAAAGACGTCACGTTGACAACACATCGTGTCACGAAATTTTAGCATATGGTGGAAGAACGACCGGCCATCGAGACGAGAGCGAACATGAACAAAGAAATGAAAGAAATTGCCATCAGGAAAGTGTCAATTTACTTCGCTTTTATTGTTTATTTTTCAGTTTTATAAACTGTTGTTGTTGTTATTGACAAGTAAAACCACATTCCAGTCGAAGTGTAGTTCATGTTTCCGTTACGCGGTCGGCGGTGATAGAGTCCTGTTAGAAACAAGAGTTCCCTCCCTTTTTCCGCCCCATTTTTTTCCACGTCAACTTTTTGCCCGCTCCCCACCATCTGAATGCCTGAAACAGGCTAAAGCCTAGCCTACGAACCGCAGACGTATTTCCAGGGGGGACTCCTGATAAGTTTTGGTAAGGGTACTGCCGCCCAGTTCTCCAAATCCTGACCCTATTTCAGACCAAAAAATGTCATTTTTCATACCGGTTTTCAGACCTGGGCCGAGTTGTCCAAAGCTGGGTTAAGATAACCCAGGGTTTGTGCGAGATTTAAGTTCAGATATGAAAGCTCAAGAATAATTTCAGTTTTAATTCTTTTTGTTTACAAGTTGGTTATTGGAAGCTTCAAAAATAACAGAGAAAATTATCCGAGAAAATGCTTTTGAACACAGTAAAATGAAACCCGGGTCAAGCGCTAATCAGCCTTCGAGCAACTGGGCCCGGGGCTCTTAAAATCCATACCAGTTTTCAGACTTATGATTTCTTAAAATTGATCTCGAATTCATATATTTCTAATAGCATGTGTACAGACGCCCCCCTCCCCTCAGAAAAAAGTCGGGGAAGAGATTTCTTTTTGACGGGAGGGGGCGTCTGTACACAGGTTATTTTTCTTACTCATTTGGGATTGAAACGATAAATACGTTCATACGCTCCCGTAGTTTCCTCGAAAACCATACCCGAGATCAGACCAAGTCTATACCCGTTTTCAGACCAAAATTAAGCGACTCAAACAGGGCCCGCGCAGGGGGAGGGCCAGGCCCCCCCCACTTTTTGGAAAAAAAAAAGAAAAAAAAAAGAAAAGAAATACAAATTTTCAAATAAAAGGAATCTTTGATAGAATAAGAATATTCGACCGGCAGGCCTCGCCGAAGCATCCAAATTTATGATTGGTCCGTTTCGATCCTATATCACATGGTGATCCTCAATACGACTATCTTTACACTGACTCAGGGGCACCCACCGACTGTTTTAATTTCGAAAGCTTGAGGAAAGCTAAAAATTTCTGGATAACCGTTCCATGTTTTCACTTTTTAATGTCAAGATATTACAGAGCATGATAAATGAAATAGGACAAGTGCACGATGACGTCATTTTACTACAACTACCAGAATCCTTGAGTTTGTTGTTTTCTTGTGCAAATTAAGGCTATTGTTCTTTTATCCTCAGCGGGATTGAGAAATTTAAATAACAAAGCAAAAACGAAATGAATTCTGGTAGTTTTAGTCCAATATCGTCATCGTGCAATTGTCCTATTGTCCCGATCTGCAAGCTTCTGCTGGTAAATCCGCAACCATCGCAGCAGGAAAAGGTCAATTTCGACAGCTCAAAGGTTAAAAACATCTGAAACATGGCTCCATTCCGTGTAGCCTGCGTGCAGACGATAACTAAACTCGTCTGCGAAACAGCGCCGAAATCCCGATCACTTGGCGAAATAAAGTGAATAGAGGGTTTTAGATAAGAGTTTACCGCGAACCTCTAACCGCTGGAGGTCACGTGACAAGTCTTTCGTGTCACGTTTGAGGTTTACGACGTGCGTTTTCAACGTGGGAAGATAGGTTTTCACGTATGACATTTACCGGAAAGCGTTTAGCGTATAATTCTTGTTTCATCCCACGTAATGATACAAAAATCTTGTGGAGCAAGTCTTTATCCATTAACAGAGGCACAAATTCGGGCTACACGTAGGCTAGTCAATTCCTACGATACCTCCACTAAATGAACATGAAAATGAAATGAGTCCTTTGGTTTACATTTGATACTCAAGCTAAAAAACTAACTACTGATAAAGCGCTTTAGAAAAAGAACTACTCAGGCTAAGTTAACGAGTTCTAGAAAATTTATTTTGTTCACAGTAAACTACTGGTCAAGGGGCTAGTTGGAGCACACGTTTACTAGCCCAGCGTGAATTTTCACTAGTCCTGGGCTAATGGACTAGCGTTAGTGTTGAGCACTGGGTACTAAACAATGAAAGCCTTGCTAAAATTGGAAATCCCTGCAACATGAAACTGCAAACGCGCAACTGCAAACTGTGTTAAAGGTCTTTAATCTCTCTGATCTCGCTCCAGCTTTCGTTGGCATTTGGGTGAGGGTGTTTGGTGAGGCTCCCTCATACCTTCTTCCGCATTCCTGCAAAAAAAAGGAATCAATTCGAGACTTGGGTGGACAAAATAAAGTGAGTTGTATGAAATTGCCCTCCTAAGCCTTGACCTCATTACCCTGGTCCCAGAGGTTTTTCTTGAAATCTTTCTTTCTTCGCGAAAGAGAGAGCGAGCAGCGAAGCAGCGACAACCAGTCGCGAGGCGAAGAAAAATTTTAAACCTCTGGGACCAGGGCAACCTCGTTCCCAGATCCTCTCTCCAGTTATTTATTTTCCTTATTTTTGCAGCAAAGAAGATTTTATTAACGACACCAACATGGTAGCAAAATCAGAACTTCTTGGCGTGGTACCTGCGCGACCCAATTTTTTGGAGCGCATGGTTAAATCAATCGCGTGCGACAATCGGACGCTCTTAGCTTCCGATGTTTTAAGCATTTGCGTTACTCACCGTACGTATACTGATTGTTTAGCGCATTTATGACACATTAAACATTGCCTGATGGGCTATCAGAACTGCGCTAAGTGTCAAGTCCGTACGGGCTAGCCTCCTACGCACACGTTCTCAGGAGATTCTTCACGCGTAGGCATGTCCGTAATAGATGTATTTTTTCTTTTCTCGGGTCATCCGAGCCAAGCGAAGGTCTAGCCATTTGCAAGGCAAAGGCAATACCTTCATTTCTCAGTTATTTTTAAGACCCTGAGCACTGGTCCGGTACCGGGAATGACGAGAATCGAACCCGCGACCTCCCGCTCTGCAGTCAAGCGCTCTACCTACTGCGCTAATCCTGCCGCGGTTGAAATTTGCCAGTGACAGCATACTCAGGGTGTGTGCGTGGGAAGGGGATGGGTGGGTCTACTAACTCTTTGCCGGGCAATGTTGGTGGTTGCCGGTTGGGTGAGACACAACCCTCTATTTTCATTTCAGTTGCAAATAGCACTGTTCAGAGTAACAAGAGTGACAAACAGCAATATCTCCGTTTTTCTCCAAAATGCGTCCACACGTGAGAGCACGTAGAGGTAGTTTTGACGTCACAGTTGTGTGTTACTTTGCCTAGTCCCTATACGGCGTCTTACCAGGCCCTCTCGGTCAATGCATTTCGGTGACGTATCCGAGACGAACGGCCGGGAGACGCATAGACAATCTCGGAGTGCGCATGCGTGAGCATTTTTGCATTTTTGAAAAGTTCACACGTTCAACTGAAATAATCTAAATAACTTTGCGCGTGAATATCCTCCGCTGGATCGGCACTATTGATTGACACTGTTACAAAAATAACTAACCTGGTTACTGTTATTAAAGAACAAAAATATTACTTTGAAGCAGAAAGAATACTACTGTATAACATGCAAGTAATTTCCCTTTTAGTTCATTTTCAAATGAACCATTAAAATGATATTTCTTTATTGATAAAAAGATTTGAAACAGTAGTTTGTTGACATTCTACCAAATTTAGAGACCAAATTCAACAGCCTGTCCAATTAGTTTGATAAGCTTCCAAATCCAAGAATTAAATTACATAAAATATTTCGAAGTGAAATGATAACGAGAAATTTATAGGAGCAAGCGGAAACAGAGAAACGAAAGATAGCTTTTCATATCCAAGAATAAATATAACTTATTCCTTCAGCTTACCTTCCGATTCTTGATCAAATCATTTTTTTGCGACCGGCTGTTTTGCTTAGCCTACCAATAGTTTTTGAGATGAAATAAAGTTCAAATTAGTTTAATGAGATAAATGAAAAAGAAAGGCCAAAGGACTTTCAACAATTAATGAAAACGTGCATAGAATAAAAATGCTCGGTTTAGCTCTTTATCCTCTGTACTCCATGGCTGCTGGACATCTTTCGTCAGCGCGGAAAAGTTATTGACAGCTCGCCCGCTTCCAAAAGCTCCGCCCAAGTGAGACAAAATGTCTCACTTCTCCGAGTTTGTCTAGGTCTCAAAAACTTTCTCGGACCACGTGACCCGAAACGCATCGGCCGCGCATAACAATGAGGCCTAGGGACTAGGCAATGTGTTACTTACTCATGTTAAAGGGTTACTAAGGCTTACTTCACACCAGAGAAGGTATCGGACCACTCCGACAAGCTAGTTATTGCCAGATTGTAAGAACCGAACCGCTCTTTTCACTATCACAACCAGCCCTGATCACAACGTTGTCGCGGTGAACACATGCGGTGATTTACGGTTGGCTAGGTGACCGCGCCACCTATAACTCTTCACGAGAGGGGGCGTTAATTAATGTAATTAAGGGCCTATTATGGGTCAAGGGGGCTTAGGGTGGGCTAATATGTAGGTCAAGGTTATCATCGCTATTGAAAAATAAGCTCCTATCAATCACCTCACTTTTCATCCAATCATGTTCAGTATACTTTTGATTGACATTCTCTGCAATACATGTGAAGAAACACAACTTGCAGAACTTCATTCCCTGGATGACCACCGAAGAGGAGGGAAGGTCAAAAGCAGGAAAAGGTTTGTCATTTTAATCTTGAGGGTATTTGATTTGTAGAGAAAACGAAAAGAGAACTTCAGATCAACTTCAGAATGTTTATCAGTAGTGTAAGGCCTTTTTGCAAGAGTGCTGTTATGAACTCATACGGTCTTTTTACTTTTTCTGACGCGTTTTTGCGGGTTTTTGCCGCGTTTTCGCGGGAAACTGAGCGAGGTGCCTCTCAAAGGAAAGACTCCAAAAACGACTGTAAAAGAGTTAATGATTTTCAAAAATACATAGCCGGCAATTTCATTAAATCGGTGTAAGTGAGTTTTCCACTCATAAAAAGTCGGATGGTCTCAGAAAAATAATTTTTTTCACGAACTAACCAACCCACTTGACACCAACCAGGTGTCGATGAATGACTACCATGTGACCCGAGTCTTTTTTATAATCTACCACCCTTTAACTTGTTTTTTTAATGTTTAAACTTACATTATTAATCCTATATTACAGCAAGAAAGTCACTGAGTTGGTCTTTTTGCATTTTTTGAGGTAGCCTATACATGTACTTGGGTCAAAGACAATCGAGAAAAAAAGATCAATTTACGATGGATTGCAAAAAAGATGGTATCTTGCTTGTTAGGGACCTCTAGAGTTGGACAACGAGTACCAGACTAGGTAGGAGCACGATCTTTTGTCCCTTCTTTAATTTCTTATCCTAACAATCTCACCTGGTTTAACGAATAGGCTTAAAATACGGAGCATGAAAGTTCGCGTAGATTTCGCCTCGAAATTTTGGAACAGCTATAACATAACGTGTAATTGCAGTTTCATAGCCCGATCAACTCCACGAATTTGATCGTTTAGCCTGAGATGTTATCTGTCTGAATGTCACAAAATGCCTTAGATTTTAAGCATGAAAGTCTGACTTAGAAATACGATCGTTTACGTAATTTTAGCAATTCAACAGTGGCAAAGGCAGAGGTAAATACCACTCTTTTCCAGTTAGCACCAACATAGATTTCTTGGTCTAAAGTTAAAAGCTGAATTCAGTCTGTTCGTTTTTTCCAGGATAACATTTTCTCATTATATTATGGAAAACCTAACAGGGACTTCAATTGCAAAGGTAAGCAGAGAAATTTGATGAAATAGATCGCAGAAGAAACAAGCAAGACAACAAATTCGAGTTCGTGCATTCAAATTGTTCGTAGTCATCCGCCTTGATTTATACACAGCATTGATATAAACGTAAAAAGCGCAATAAATATACAGAAATATATATAAAGTACATCGAAAAAAAGAAAACAAGAACATATCCAGAAACCCTGATGAAAAACAACTACAAAACAAATGAATGAACTGAAAAAAAAATCGAAGGGAGAACTATTACCGCTGTAACCTTGGTAACAGAAGGCTTGGTAGCTTTACCTTACGAAAAATCCGTCATATAAGAATACTTGAATGTCCATTTGTTTTGGCGAAAAGTGGCGCGCTCGCTGAGATTTTTAGCCATTTACAAAGAACTTTGGCAATGCATTCCTACTTATACAGAAGATAAATAGACAGAAAATAAGCATTAATCAATTCCAGCTGTTTTCTAATCCCGTCCGTTAGGGATGTCTTGGAGAATTTGCAAGTCTTCGGGTCGGGAGAAGCGGTTTTGAAGAACGACATGTTCCCTTGTTTTATCACTCTCTCATTTGCCGAAAAGTTTGGATTATGAAACTCTGGTACTACTTTCAAGAGGAGATTTGTCAAGTAATGATAAACATTCATAGTTAGCGCAATTTGTTGTCCAAAATGAAAAGCCTTCACTCCATGTTGAAACCAAAACATTTTAAAGCAAAGTAAGACGAAAGTGTTATTTTTCTCAAGTGACTTTGAAAGAAAACTGGAGTATTACCCCCATTGTCAAGTTTAGGAGTCCTAGTGTTTAAGGAAAGCTTCAGTTGATATTATAAGAGTTGTGTACAGTTGGATTGTTAAAGAGCAACAACTTAACTTTCAGCAGATAACAATTATAATAACAATAATAATAATAGTAGTAGTTCTAGTTCTTACGAAAAGAATTAAGTCATGAGATCGAGTGTCTGACAAAACAGCTTGTAAGTGGCAAAAAGGAAAAGAAAGACTGCAGATAGCAACTTACCGATCTTTATTATTCTCAGTCGATGTTTCCAAAGTCATTTATCCATTGGTGGAGGTCTTGAAACTGAAAATCACGAGAAAAATAAGTCATGAAATCACGAATATCTATTATTACATGTAATAATAGAGAATAATAGACTTTTTCTTGAGGCATGCTCATCCTTTTGGTCACAGAACACAAAGAATAATTTGCTGAATTCATAATTCACAAAAAATAAAGCAGCTTATCAAGTACAGCGTCTATCAAGAAAATAACCTTGTACGACTCTCGACAGTAGTCTTTCAAAGACAATATTTTATTGCACCAAAACACGGCTTCAAAGAAAATGAAATTCAAATCTTATCCTAAACATATAAGTAAATATTATTGTAGATTTATTAACCATGTCATTTAAAATTGAATTTTGGCAGTAATCAAACTATACAATATTGACGTAATCATACAATATTGACGTATTTTTGATTTTCTGTTTACTTGGAGCAAACCGCACTCAAGAGAAAAATTCTTAATATTATTGGTGCTTTCTGTACTGGAGTAGACATTGGTTGCAAAACTCTGGGTGATTTATGTCTAATTTTCACATATTTGGTTTGAGCTTGAGCTTCATCAGCAATAAGAAATGATTTTTTCAGTAGCGAATTTTCCTTGTGTCAGTAAAAATTTTCTGTTTGCGTCTGAGTGTGCAAAGATTTCAAAATCTCAGAATTCTCTTCCAGAATAGTTCACAGTAGTTCTATCAAGGAAACCACAACACTGAACAAACTAAACTTTAGAATGTGACAAAAATTAATTTAAACAGCAAAAAAAATTGAATACACATTAATATATACCTTCACAAAATAATTAGGGAACTTAGAAATGACAACAATATGTCATGTCATATCATGTTTTTGTCTACAAATTTCTTTGCCATTACTGGACAACAATGATGATAAACTGGAATTTCACATTTATTTTGCGCAAACACAAACACCTTCCTTTCCTTTTTAAACAAATAAATCAATCGATAAAATAAACATCAATCTATAGGAGTGGCGCATCCACTAAGTGGTTCTTCATCTACCTGATTCCTGGTCGAATTGGAGCAAGGGAGAGAACGAACAACACACTCAAAACACATCGGTGGGAGGCGAGTGCTCTCCAAGCTAAAGCAGTCAAATCATTCCACTTAATATTCTTTTTTTGGGCAAAAGGTCAGATCATGTCACAATATGTTATTGTTTTCCAAAACCGGCCTTTTTGCAGTTGAGCAATTGGCATTAAAACAAGGAACGACCTACAGTCAACTACAGTGATCCGCAATAAACTACAGTGAGGTATATCATGACCTAAAAGAAACTAAAGAGCTGCGGTCACCTAAAATAAAAATAATTTCCAGCTGTGAGGGGAAAAAATAGGCATTCAACCACTATGTTGGCCTGAGTTGTATGAGTTTTTCTGTCAGCAATGTTTCCGAAATGGTTTCATTTTGTACAACAGAACTTCAGTTTTTAAAAGGAAGCTTTGAGAACAAAATTTATCAGCTAACTGTGGAGTTTTTGCCATTTTAAAAATCATTTATGGTACTTGCATCTACAGATAAATTTTCATTCAAGAGCTGTCTACATTGCATCTTTCCAATTTCTGGTGAAAAAGTTTGCATCCTGCTAAGATGGTCCTACACTAGCAAAACGGTAAAAAAAAATGCCAATAGGCCTTTTGCAATAGTCGATACATTTAAGTAAACACAAAAACAGTTTGCTTCTTGGAAAATTTTGTTAGCAGGAAAGGACATATTAAAATGAGGTAACCTGTAAATTTTCAGCAGTAAATTATCTTGAAAGTAGTGATTACCACAGCTGCAAAAAATTAGGAGGATTTGTATCGGAAAAACAACTTTTACCAGTCACCGTTGAGTGGTTTTCTTCTGTCCTTATAAATGTAGAAATTTTTAAGATGGCTTGATGGGGTTTCTCAGGGTCAATATCTCCCAAGTTTGAGCATAAAACTATATCACCATTAACAAAGATTTGGAGAAATTACCACCACAGCTGCATTGGATAAAGATGAAAATTTGTTTTGATCAGGGTGACAATGATATCAGAGAAATTAAATAATGACATTACCTATTTTACTTTCAGCCATATTTCTTGGCACTGAGAACTCTGTTTCTCTTCCAAAATATTGTTCTTGGGAGCTTTTTTCTCCAACAGCCACCTTGTCGATGTTTAACTCTAAAAGAGCAGTATCGAGACATTTTGCAATAAATTTAATTTTGATGTTTTTAATGGTTAGAAACACAGTAAAAACTGGACAAACTTGATGTTCGGCCGTTATCTCTAAAAAACAAAGCGCTTTTGAACTGCAATTTCACCTCATAGTAGTGTCAAACTTTCCAAAAATGTGTGTGAATTAGATACTAGAAAGAAGGATTTCATCCAGGAGGGGGTGTAAATTCTTGGTGGGGGTGTGCTGCTGGTTCTCTAAATTCTGACCTTATTTCTGTCCAAAAAATGTCATTTTCCACACTCGTTTTCAGAACTGGCATCTAAAATCCATAACTGTTATCAGACCTGGCCTTAAGGCAGAAATTATGTTATGATTATTTAGATTAAAACGAAAACAAAAAGATTTCTCAACATCAATTTCGAATTCACATATTTCTCTTACTTTCTTTTTCATTTTGAACTGAAATGACCAATATGTTTATACACTCTCAGTTCCCTCTGAACCATACCTGATTTCAGACAAAAATGGGCAAAATGTATACCCATTTTCAGACCAAAACGGCACAAAAACCATACCCATACTTATATACAGTCAAGTCCTGAAAAAAAGTTTGAGTTATCGAAAGTTCCACCAAAATAGCTGGGAGTAAGGGAAAAAACAGTTTTTACTGCACAGTGAGCATTTTAATCACATTTAATTCTAGAAATGTTAAGTGAAAATTGAAAGATACTTGTAGATTATAAATCAGAACTTAACGCAACAAAACATCACCTAAATAGAGCACGTGTTTTACTGTTTTGAGGAATAAAGCTGTTTCATGTTAGATTTGTGACAAACAACATCACCCTCCACTAGTAAACTATATGCCTACAACACGTCAATGGGAAATTCAAAAATGTTTTGGACGCCAGTACACTGTTTTTCCTGACTCTTTAAAGGGCTCAAAACATGGTTTGAGTTATCGTGGGTAAAATTTTATAGAAATTGTCTGACGGAAACAAAAATAATTACTTCGAGTTAGCCGAAAGTTCGAGTTATTGAGGGTTTGAGTTACTGAGGGCAAAATTACAGTAAATGTATGACGGAAATCCAGGGAAATTAATTTTGGTTTGAGTTAGTGCTAGGTTTGAGTTGTTGGGAGTCCACTGTAGCTTACATAAGGGAGACCTCCCACCCAAGATTTGATTACTACATTATATCAAGGTGCTCTCGTTGGCGGTTTCGTAGACACTTTGGTCTACTTAAAGGTCAAATGAACCAAAAAATTGAAATATTTTCTTTTGTCGCTTTACCTTCACCAAACACAAAAAAGGAACCAAGCTTTTATAGAAAAATAAAAGAACAAAATCCGAGCATTTCCGAAGACTTCACGAAAACATTTCTGAAATGGCCACATGATGGACTGGAGACTGTGTGACGTCAATGTTGGTCTTTAGGGCGGAAAAATGTTCTGCGCAAGCTTCTGCGCATCCCTTATCGCAAGCTCAAGGTGGGATTTTCTGTTTGTTGACTGGTTTGACAGCGTTTGTTTGTTCTGTGAGAGTTCCGAGACTGAATGAAATACAGGAGGTGCTAACGTTTGCCCTTTGTAAAGCCTTTCTATTTGTTTTTGTTGTTGTAGTTGTTGTTTTTTTGTCACTTGAAAATTACTTTGGATTCAGAACCAATGTTAGGGTAAAAATGGATCAAACTTGAGCACTTAAAATTAATGTTCTCGGAACTCAGTATAGAAGGCGAGGAAGCTTACTGGATGAGAAAAGACTACTTTGATCATTTTTCTGTTGCACAAGTAATAATAGTCAGAGTTTGTTCCTTTTTTTTCATTTTTAATTACATTAGTTTTGTTTCCTTTGAGTACGCAAATTTTCTTTTTCATGCACTGTGAAGTAGCTGAGAACGACAACTGCCGGCAGTGACTTCAAAACAATTGACTCTTTGCCCGTAAACAATTGCTGGAGCTGGATTTGACAGAAGCGAGCAAAACAAACCTTTATGTGCAGTTTTCTGTATTTTCTAATAATCAAGTTTGCTGAGTTTAATTTGCTTGAATGAAGACCCTCGCATGGACCAGTTTTTAAAATAGCTAAATGGTGATTCATGGCTTGGGTGCAAAGCTTGCAACTGATCTTTTGCTTTTAAGATCTTTAGGTAGGTTGTTTTCGTACAGAAAATTCACAAGATTTACAAGAGCCTTTAGCCTTATGTTTTTTTTTAAAATTAAATTAAAATGTTGTTTTGCAACCTTATTGAAGCTTTTTTTAGTTCACTTATAAGCTGAATTTTATGCATGATGGAATTTGTTCTTTGCTTTCCCATCTCTTTGCGAGCATCTACAGTCCTTAAAGTGACCTTAGTGGGTAATTAAACTATTATACATAACTGGAAAGAAGTTTTTGCCATAGTGTAACTTTAACTTTGTTTAAAGGAAATCTTACTTATGTGTAGGTTTTTGACAGGTGTTATGCATGTTCAACTTGACAACACAAAGCACAATTTATCTGTGTGAAACAATCAAGTTTAAAGAACTATAGTTGCTTTGAAACCGATTTTGGGGAAGATTTTACTAGATAAAGATTAACTCTTATCAACGCCAAAACTTCTACATTAAGGATTTTGTTTATATTTTAGTCTGATCTGCAAAGCTTCAAGTGTCTGATTGAGCGTGGGTTTTAAGATATCAGCCAGAGTGCAACATAGCCCGCGTAGCACGCATTTCCGTGTGGTTTAGGAGCAAAGAATGAGGAATGAGAGTCAAAGACCACGTGAAAAATCGTGCAAGTAAAAGAGCGGGGAGGGGGCGAGGAAGAAAGGAATGAAACGCTTGTAGACAAACCCCAGGATTTTGAAAACCGCCTACTTGGCTTGTCATGCGTGAGTTTGCACAACGACATTTGATTCTGTCATCAGCTGTCAAAATTGACCAATAAAATAATTGGTGGAGTGGAAACGACGCGTGTGTGAAAACCAAAATAATTGTTTTTTGTATTTTGGAACGCATGGATGGCGTTAATGTTGAAATCTCAATGAATCCGAACGATCAATGCAGGCTTTGTACATTTGTCTTTTTAATCCGTCTAAAAGGAAGGACTGCAAGGATGAAGTTTTTTTAATAGCACAAAACCTCCAGAAAGTTGAATTTGAAGTAGTAAAATGTGACAAACATTTACGTCTAATATTTTCGATCAGTGACGCGTTTTTGTACAAGGTCAACTCTTAGCTAGACAGAATGGCTTACTGTTCTCGCAATGGCACAGACAACTAGAGTTGCTCTTGTAAAGGTATCTAAGAACAAAGCTAACCCAGCAACTGATGAAGTTTGCGTGGAGAACCAAAACCATGGACTTGCATGATCTGAAAGTGGCATTAACAGAACAGTTGCAATTCAAAAGAAATTACCAATTAACGTAAACATTCTTCATAGTTGATGTAGCTTCAGTACAATCTGTTCTTTGAGATTTGGATCTGTAAATCACTACCTGAGCGAATTTAACATAGCATAACAAAACATTACAGAAACCATCGCATTTGCTGACAAAAGAAAATCGCTTTTAGTTATTCAGATCCAGGAGGCACTTTGGAGAATAAATTAAATGATCTGAAACCCTTATTATTTTAGTCGCAAGAAGAGCTTTGCGTTACAAAAGAAGTCAAAGAAAATGCTCTTGCATTTGGAGGGCAAATCTTGCCGACGAGAATAAAAAACAACCACAGAAAATTAATATGCGTGTCACGTACCATACATGACCTCTCAGTATGAAACAAACCTATGATCGACACATGTCAATATTTTTTGACTAGCCGAGCCAATCAGGTGCTGCGTTCACCAGCGAACGCAGGTTTTCAAAATCGAGGGGTCTGTCTGCAAGTGTTTCCTTCCTTCTCCTCCCTCTCCCCCGTCTTTCATTTTATGGCTCTTGTTTGTCCTCGGTCTTTCTTTGCTCCGAAACCAAACGGAAATGCTTGCTACGCAGGCTAAGTGCGACAAAGTTTGATGACTTCAAACACATTGTGAGCAAGCGTGAATTTTTTATGTATTCCTGTGTTTTATGGTGTGAATTTATCGATTTAGTTGTTTTTGTTTGGCTGTTATTGTGTGACCCCTGTCACTCACCGACTATAATACGAAGTAAAGGCTGCACAGAAAAACAGCCGGCCGTCCAGACTTTGTCTACTCGAAGGCGGTTTGTGACCCAAAAACCCATTGAATCGCAGATTTTTTTGACTAGAGGCAAACTGCTATCATCACTACACCGCAGTAAACTTTTAAAAGGGAAATAGCCACACCCATGTTGCTGGTAATGAGCATTTTCTGGCACCATGTCCAAAATACATTCTTTCTCCGGACACTGTGATTTTTAGAGTGGACAAGGCCTTGGTCTGAGGTGAAATTTCTTTTCACTGAGGGTGGCTCGGTAGACAAAGAAAACCCACAACAAATGTTTCCTGTTACTCACACTTGGGGTAGAAGATAGTCTCTTGCTCCCGTTGTTGTCCTTCTCAAGGGTATTGATGTCAATGAGAGCAAGAGACTGTTTCCCACCCCGAGTGTGAGTAATTTGAGTCTCACGCCAGGTCGTTATCTTTCAGGTCGCTATCTTTCAACGATGCTCATGTATTTCGAGCTTGGGCTACCTGTGCGGCGACTATTTTTCCCACACGGATCCTTTTTATTTCCGGCAGCCGTTGCAATCGCTACTTTTGAGATATGCGGCTGAAAATTTACGGGTTACCTAATTCTAACACGCTCTTTCAGTTCCTGCTAACAAAATTTTCCAAAGGCGAACTGTGACCATCCATTGCAAAAGGCCTATTGGCGACCATTTGCCAAATGTTGCTATCAAATGCAAAAGACCTGTTTTACTGTAAAAAAACGAAGACAGTAGTATAACCTAGTAAGAACAAAATTAATTTTCAGGAAAATAGAACAAAGAAAATACATTTTGAAAGTCTTTGCAGGCTAACCACCTTGTTAAATGTATAAAGTGAAAGCTCACCTGTGATGTGTAGATTGTGTACGCACGTGGAGTAGCGTCACTCAAGTCACCGAAGACTTGGCTTGTAAATTTCCCTCCAAGCAAACGAATCCATTCACCGAGCGAATCGCTGACACTAATAAGCTCAATGTTATAAAGGAGACACTCTCCAGTATCAAACAAAACCACACAGTAAACATAACCGCTAAAAGAACTCACGCATAGAAGCGCGGGCATACGCCACTCGCTTGCGACACTGAATTGAGCCCACGGTGCTAATGTCCAGGCAAGACGCCAGTGTTCATCCGCAATGTTTGTAGCCTCCCCGCAGACATCCTTTGGGGTTCGTTTGTCACGCATTCATTTCATGCGTGACAAACGAACCTCAAAGGACGTCTGCGGGGAGGCTACAATGTTTGGTCAAACAACTGACCCCTTCATCAATTTTACTTAATATAGGAAAGAGGTGCTTTTATCTGATTTGTATCAAACTTCTCCATTTAAAGAAAATTTAGCGTGCTGCTCTCGCGTGACTTCTTGCAATTCCCCAATGGAGGGCTTGCAACATGGAGGTAAGTACGAGGGAAGTTTAAAAATGTCTTTATTTAAAATAGATCACCGAAAAAGAAACCAAGAGGAAAGGGACAGCTGGCATACACAATGAAGGTGCGTGTAGCTTAAGACTTATTTTTTTTAAATTCGTCGCCACTCGAAATGTAAAGAGGTGATGTCTGTTACATAGGGCCATTCCATTTAATATCCGCACCCCCTCTCTTGAGGTACTTTTATTTTACCCCTTCAGAAACTTTTTTATTTTACCTCTTCAGGAAAGAAAGATCAAAGTGCCGACACATTTGCCCCTCCAACAATTTCTAGCGATCAAAGGCATGATCCACATAGCTACACCCACGGAAATAACTCTAAGAGCCCCCTCCCCGCCTCAGATTTTCGAGTCCCTCAATAGCGGGGGTGCAGATATTAAATGTAACGGTCCATATGACCACTTCCTATCCATCCTTTTCTAGGAACGAAAAAGAGGGTCAAACTAAGTACAGACGAGGATAAAAATGTAAGTCATTTCATTTTTTTAAAACCGCAAAAAACATGAAAATGAAAAGGGTGAAGAATTGTGTATGGTTCATTTGATTCCCCCTTCAGATTACGTGACACGTATCTTGAGAAAAATAATTCCAAATTTAAGTATATTCCGCAAAATGTAAGCAAAATAGCAACATTGACATTTGATCAAATGAAATTAGAAATTGATAACACCATATTTTCACTAGATACCTTGCCCTTTCTTGAAACTGTCAAAAACCCCTCATGACTTTCACCCCTTCCACTATCATACACTTTCTTTATTACGTAACTCAAGCCCATTTTTTTTGTTATCCACCTTGAAAAATAAGGAGGAGCTCCACAAGACATTTTTTTGTTGATCTGATTGACAATCACCACATTATTAGAGAACGACAACATAACAACAATAATCAAATTTAAAGACTGTTTATTCTTATTCTCGTTTCTACTAACTTTGTTTATTATATTCATATTCTTTTGACATGTTCACCTAAGGGGAAAGAATATGACAGAGCTTCTCAAGAAGGAGGTAAGAATCAGACAATATTGTTGGAAGAGTGAAAGTTTATATACATCATTATCTACCACTAGTACTAGCTGCAAGGCTGCATGGGCTGGTTTATCTAACATGCTACATTGCAAGTTACCAATACCTTTTAACTGGGCAATGTTAAAAACCTGCATCATTAGCACGCACTTAAACCCAATTTTCTCATGAAAGGTTGGGCATGTAATCCCTCCCTTTGAATGAGAGGTTACCACAGGCAACAAAGATGGCCTATTGGAAAAGGATTTGGGTTCCTATGTTGGTACTCATAGGTTTCCCATCTTTCTTGTGATTAATAAAAGTCCTGTATACAGTGTATTGACAAACGGACAAGAAAACTTGACTGTGGTCTTCGCACAACATGGTGAATCTGGGTTTTCACTTCTGAAACAGGAGGACCTATTTAACCCCCAAAAACATTCTCTGAAAGGGCTGCTTCTGGCATGGTCGCACCTGTGTTGCAGGGAATATAATATCAAGTTTGAAAATCAACGTTTACAAAAAAAAACAAAAACAAAAACAAAAACAATGACAAAAATTACCTCCTACCTAAAAATTACCACAAACACCCCTCCCTTGTTAATTAAGGTGGATTGCAGGATTTGCATTGCTAGTAGCATTGATACCATTTCAGGATTAAAAATAGAGACGGTTGTTAACAGAAGATTAAAAATAAATCAGTAGCCAATGGAAGGAGAGCTACACCAGTGACAAAAGACTGGCATTTTCTGTGCAATCCATTATTTAAGTTCAAACTTCTCACGAGGCAGTTTCAATCCAGGTAAGAGTAGCTGAGAATGGAGATTAAGAAATAAAAAGAAAAGAGAACAGGTTAAACGAGTTAGTCTAACTCTGTCAATAAATGTGTAAAGACTATTTGTCTGATCTGACCCTAATCATTATATTTTGTATAGGTAAACAATATGCAAGGTCTTCAAGGTCTTTGGTAAGTGCCTTTCAAACAAAGAGCAAATAGGTGGAAGTTGAGGTCCTTAACCCATCAGTCACAATTGAATCACAATTAAGTTTTCAGATATACAAACTAAGTTTGAAGTCGTTTATCGGTTTTGATGAACAAAATGTTGGGTATGTTCCAGCAAACGCATACCTTGGTTCACAGGCATGGGATCTGGTTTAAGATAAACTAACCAAACATCTACATTTGTGTAATGAGTACAAGCATTTTCAAATAAAATTATATCATTCTTGTCTTCAAAGCTGCAATCCTCTTTGTCAGGCCTATGGTTTGAGAGCTCGGGCAGGTTCCAGGATAATACCCAAGTGCAGTAGCTGCACAATTTCATGACATAATAATTTTGTTAGATGGGGATGAGAATGGAACTAAATATGTGTTAGAGCAACCAGGTTGACTTATGGCGGTGACAAAGTGCATGAACTGACCTTTGGACCCCCTTAGAATCAAGATATTTATGTTTTCTGGAGGGACTGCTGTAGTGGTTGACAGGCTTGCCCTTTGAACTTCTGTGCTTGCATATTGATGAATGTGCAGTAACTGAATATTGCATGTTTTTTAACACCAGAAAGGAAACATTAAATCACCAAAGGATATTGCCTGTGGCTACATTGAAAAAAACATGGACCAGCCTGGCCTGGAGTCACGATTCATTAACGATTACATTGGTAAAATGTTTTATCAATCTTCATTTTCTAGTTCAAATAAATAAATCTACTCGGGGCACTTGAAGATTATCCAATCACGACATTTTTGAAAACAAAAGATTGTCAAGTTTTTTTGCAAATGGACCGATAAAATTCAGGGTTCAACTCTACGCAACCGTTAAAAACTTCAAATCGTTTGAACTTACCTGATCTCTTAAGAAACAGCACTCAAATTCATGAATGCTAGTTCTCCATTTGCAAAAAAACCTTAATAATGTTTTGTTTTCAAAAAACGTTGTGATTGGATAATCTTCTTCCAAGTGCCCTGGTTCGAGTAGTCACACTGTAATTTACTGTTCAAAGGTTGCAGGAAAGTAGTAATGTACTTGGAATTTTGCAATATCATGTGGCAATTAGATTAAAAAAAGTTCACTAAAATGAGATAATTACGCTACTTCAGGTAGAGGGCGACTACAAATAATTTCGAGATGACAAACAAGCGCGCAAACAAAGAAAAAAAAAAAGGAAGAAAGAAATTCTGTGTTTGTTGCATTTTAATATCTTAAAGAATAATTGTGAAATGCTTTAAATAACAACCCCCATTTTGCATTGCAACAATTTATTAGCATATGAGGCCATATTTTTGTCTTAAATTGGTTACTAGTTTAATACAAATGTTTTTTTATATCTTGTTCGGTAGCAAACAAGCCGCAACCAAGCAAAAATTTGTTTGGCCAGTCATATTTTGACTGGTAAGAAACGAGCCATGACTGAGCTAAAATTTGTTCGACCGGCCACTGCAGAATAATCATTTTGACTCAGCCTTGACACACTAAAAAAAAAAAAACATAACTGTGTTAAGAAATTAAAGTAAACTGCTACATTGCTTACCATTGTGCCACTGGGAACCTCAACCAGATTTTTCTGTTAAATGGTTATTAACACCCATGAGAATCTCTTTTTTTGTAATCTGCTTGTTACTGTATGAAAAAAAGTCCAACAGAAAAGTAACTAATAAATATTAATGTACATATTTTCTTGCTGTTATAAGGAAAAGGGGTTTTCACCACAAGAGAATTCAAGTCCGGAGACTTCCTCTTGGAGTACAGGGGGGAAATAGTTGGTAGGAAAGAGGCAGAAGAGAGAGAGAACAAATATTTACCACATCACGGAAGCTTTATGTATTTCTTCCAATGGGAAGGAAAAACCTACTGGTAAGTTTTTTTTATCTCCAGCATTACAAAACTGCAAGGGGAACATTTGTACCAGCAAAAAAAGGAACTTAGTTACATTAAAAGAGAATAATTATTGTTTCCTAGGCACTGTAAAGAAGAAGGTAGTCATGTTAATATTGCTTGCAGTTATTTCAATTCAGAAATCTAGACAAATGGGTTAAAGGACTAAAGTCTAAGGACTGATCTTGTGTAGTTACATTTATTTTTATGGGATCTAACATTTGTTGATCATCAGAAAACCCCTAACTTGTGAAAACAAGGCAAGAAAGTACAGTACATTAACATGTATCATCATCAAAATAATTATCACTGTATTATAAAATTCCTTAAAATTAAGTTGGCTCAATAGGGTCTTTCAGGCTGAAAAACTCCTAAGTTTGAGCATAAACTAAGTCACCATTAACAAAGATTTACCACAAAAAAAAAATTACCACTAATGCTGTATAAGATAAAGATGAAACTTTGTTATGATCAGGGTTACAATGACATTGGAGTTGTTATAGCAACAAAATGGGGCCATGGCGTATTTAATTTGCAGCTGTATTTCTGGCACTGGGAACTGTTCATCCAAAATTGTTCACGGGAGCTTTTTCCTCCAATAACTGAATGAACTTTAAGCAAAATCTATGAGAGCGTTATCAAGATGGAAAGAAGTTTTGTGGTTAGAAATGTATGGTAAAAACTGGACAATCTCGATGTTCAGCTGTTATCTGTAGAAAACAAAGTGCTTTTGAAATGCAATTTCACCTCATAGTAGTTTCAACCTTTTTAAAAGCTTGTGTGAAAGATCATGGAGATAGCTCTAGGCGATTGCTAGAAAGAAAGATTTGATAAGTATGTCATCGAGGCGCTCCTGTTAGCAGTTTTGTAGACTGTTTGGTCTACTTTAACCATGTTAACAAACCAGCAAATTATTTTGAAACTGCTGTATAGATTTTTTTTTAAATTTGAGATTCTCAAGACCAATCACCATTTTATATGACCTTTGAGTTTGAAGATTATTGATATATTTTAAGGCAGTAAAAAAAGCGCTACAATTCACCATTTTTTTGTCAGAGGTTTCGTGTTTACAAGTGAGAGCCTCTCATTATTCAGGGGTATTGTCTCCCTTGGTGGAAAAAGCTCCTGTGGACCATTCTGGATGAACAGTTCTCAAAGTTATTAATAATTCATGACGTTATAAGCCAACCAGAGTGCCCTATTCGGGTCAGGTGGGTGACTTTGAAACTCAATGACACATCGGTTGAAAATCACTAGTGTTTCATCGTGCTTTCATCACTAGTGGTAAAATTGTTCTTAATCAGCATCTTCATAGATCACTCAAACACAGCTTAACATAAATCATTAATTTTGAATAAACAATGGCCAGGAAAGACATTTCAAATTACAAACTGACTGGCTCTTTTTCTTTTTGTTTTGCTTTCAAACCAATGCCAGCTCGAGTCCCATCCTTCATGTCTGCGTCCAATATTCATCTGAAGATGGCAAATCTAATGACGAAAAGAGAAAAATTCGCTGCAATTTCTTTAAGTTTTAAAATATCAAATGGCACCCCTCTCCAATAACACCAATTCACGCACCTTTTGTCTGAAGAGTCCAAGGGATTGAACTCGATGGCTGAGTTCTTTTCCACCATGAATAGGCACCTCTTGAACAAAATTTGGATAACAAACAGTTAAGCGTCAATGCGTCCATCTCTGTTACGGGCCGAGTAAGCAACTGAACTTTGTCCAATTCATACTCTTTAAAAACTCCACCAATTTCGACTATTGGAAACTTTACACTTCGCACTCATTGCCAATCCTCAAAAATGCCTACTGCCCACTTATTTTTATATCTGGTAGACTTCGGTACTGCTCTCTCTACACAAAGTTCTTCTTCCTCGATTGTTTTCGGGAAGGAAAACCTCCCTTCTTTCAAAGCAAAAACAATAATTATGTAAATCACTTCAAGTTCATAAAGCTTTTCGAATACAAATTTGGTGCAACGCGAAACTATTGGGCAATTAAAAACAAAAGCTCAAAAATACAATGAATGCCGACTGAATACAACAAATCACATGTACAAGGCATGTTAAAGAAAAATGGGAAAAATACAACAATGCATAATTTTGTATTGTTTCTTTGGAGAAGTCATTTCAAAAACTTGTGCTTCGGGTTTCCTCAGGTTTCCAAACGATTGAAAACAATAAAATGTTTCAAATGTTTTCTCGTGTTTGGAAACCTGATGAAACCCTTGCACTCGTTTTTGAAATAGTACTTCCCAGTGCCAAGAAATACAGCTGCAAGTAAAATAGGTAACGGCATCATTTGTTGCCATGACAACTCCAATGTCATTTTATATTGTAAACCTGATCATTACAAATTTTCATCTTTATCTAATACAGCTGTAGTGGTAATTTTTCCCAATCTTTGTTAATAGTGACATAGTGTATGCTCAAACTTGGGAGGTATTGACCCAAAAAACCCCCATCGAACCACCTTAAGCTTTTGTGGACTTTAAGCTGCATGGTTTAAGTAAGCCCACCAAAAAGTTTCTCAAGCGTGGAAAGATGTCACATATAGGTCGCTAGGCTGCCAAAAACTGGGTCTTCAAAAGCAGTTTAATATATTTTCAGGCAAAAAAGATGAGTTTCTTTTAATCAGAGGAACACTCATGGAGACTGAAAGTTTGGTCAGAATGTTAAAACATGAATAAACAAAGGTGCAGTTCATTATGAAACCACTTTCTCCTTTAAGTTTGAAAAAAGGTTATGTTTCTGTGAAGAAATCTGCAGACCAAAACCTTAGAACAACATTGCTGCTCTACTAATACCTAGTTACAGTCAAGGCAGGTCAAGCGTACCCCCTAGGATTCTTTTTCTGCATTGATTATTCGGAAAATGAATCTGATAGTTGTTCCCGTAACTGGTGTCAAATTCAAATTGGCATTCCTGCATGTGTAATGAGCAATGAATATTTTACGAGCACTTCTCTGTATTTGGTCAGATTGAAAATCTTTGAATGGATTAAATTTCTTAGAAGACATTTACATCTGGTATAAAAGCTGTTATAAATTTTGTAACTGCTTCGCGTGTGAATTCCCGGCTCATTACTCATGCAAGAATGCAGAGATAAATCTGACGTCTACAACTACCAACAGATTCAACTTTCAAATAATAAATTCACTAATGGAATCTTGGGGGTAAGCTTGACCTGGCTTGACTGTAACTGTTGTTAATGTCCTTACAATATTTTAGTAATGATGCAACATTCTCAGAAGGTTTGGGTCGTCTTGTGAATGATGAAAGAGCCACTAAAAGTAACTGCCACATGAAAAAAATTGCCCATAACAACAAGGTCAACTTATGTCTATTTGCAAAGAAAGATATACCGGCAAATACTGAGTTACGATATGACTATGGTGTGAGTGACCTTCCATGGCGCAAAACAGGTAAACCACCAGATAACACAATAACAATAATACTTCTTATGTTTATGGGTCATGAGTAGGACAATGCATTTTCTGGAATCTCAAACAAATGCATTATTATAAGGGTTCAAAACAAAAGCAATGATACTTAATGTTTTTACATGTTATCAGTGATCTATTATTTCTCATGTTTATTTTCGGGAATCTCAAACAACACATTATAATCAGTGTCACTTATGCTTAGCAAATGTTTGAGTCAGGTAATACAACAAAAACATGCAAAGAGTCTTGACTGCAAAATGGCCTGTATTTAGTCAACGTCAAGAATGTAGTGGTAGTCAAGCAAATGTAATGATGAAAACAGAGTAAGAGACTTTATAGATGGTGAGATATGAACACTACAGGCTGTCCACTTAGCATAAATTAAACCATAAACCCCTAGGAATTGAAGCTAGTCAAGACATTTTCTGGTCACTGTCAGGTTATAAAGAGCTAAAACTGTCCAAAAACCTGTTTATAGGTCAAGCAAGGCCCTCTTTTCTAGATGCAAAATATCAGCTTCTTAAGTTTGAGCACGTGCAGAAAGAGATACAGTCAAATCCCTTGAACACAGACACTGATGGGGCCATGAAAAGTGCCCCCATTAAAGTGGGTCATGTTATTCAAGTAAAAATACATTTGGAATAAAACACTAAAGAAACAAAACAGGACCCGCTTCCATTATTAAGATTTTGATCCACTTTTTGTATTTACCTTCCTATACATTGCTTAGAGAAACATTATCATTATCATTATCATTTTTATGTAAATCATTACTGTGTCTAAGAGTAAAGGCTGAACAGCATTTTGTAAGCTTGAGTTACATGCTGTTAGCAAGAAACCTGTGCTTAAAATTTTGCTTAATCCTGGGTTAAACTTAACCATCTTTCTAGGAACTCGGCCCAGGATGGTAGCATCGGCAAATTAAACTCTAACATAAACAAAGCCGTCAGTCCGCGAACTATGTCCATGGTTACAATATAAAGTCGCTCACTTAGACATACTTTATAATAAAAAAACATTCTCTGCATAGCTCATTGGATGCCAACATAGTCTGAAATTGATGTCTACAATAATAATATTATCGTTGACTTTTAAACCAAGTTTCAAGACTTATTGTAGTTTCAAAACAACAACCATACAGTCTTCAGTTGTCGGAAGTGCTCAGGTCTTTTGCTTTTCCTCCATCTGTGTGGGGCAGGCACAGGTTTCATCAGCCTTTTAATAATATTTCTCTAATTTCGGCATAAGACCTTTCCCAAAATACTGAAATTGCCATTTACTAAAGTATTATATGAAGGCATGGGCTAATAATGAGATGTAATATTCTCTGGCAAAATCAAACAATGTTTGAACATACTAGCTTTGTGCTAAGAGGGAAAAAAACAGAAAAAATTCATGTAATATCTTATCTCTAGACTCATGTGGGTGTGTGAGGCATATTGTGTGCCTCACATTGAAAAACCAATTTCAAGGAAAGAATCAACTGTTTCGAATTCTATAAATAAAACCATCTACACTTTTCTTTTAGCAATATCTGTCAACTAAAGGTGCTTAAGTGTAGTTCAGCTATGTATGTATTATGTAGGCATCTGTAAGCAACCATCTATATTATTTGATTTCAGCTATGGCATGTAACACCACCTCTAGCCCTCAAGACAGTAACAAAGAAAGAGTAAGTTAAAAAAATTGTTTGTTATTCAAATGATCAACAAATATGTGTGAAAAACGTAACGAAGGTTAAGCTGTTAAGGTTGGTTTATATTTAAGCCAGAATTTCCTACATAACTGCCAGCTGCACCTAAGATGACCACTCTTGAAAATCAAATATTTTAAAATCAACACTACAAAGCAGGATTTGAAACTGTACCAGATCTTTCATATACATCCAAAATCCCTAAACTCAAAAATTTACATGATATAAGCCACTGAGCCTCTTATAGCCTTTAACAATGCACACTTTAGTTTTAAACCAGGATACCAGGGATCATCATGATCAGGTATAACCATGTACTGTTGGATGATAAATTGAAATGGACAAGTGGTGATAAGAAACTATGAGGGAGTAACTCTGTTAAGAAAGGATTTTGTAGTTAGATGCATATGTCTCTGTTCAGCTGTAACTGAATTTAATAATAATAAGATCATGTTTGGTAATCAAGTAGGTATATGATAGACCATCACTATTAAACAAGGACGGTAACTGAAGTTCTAAACTACCTAATAGGGAGATTTATTAACAACAATGGTGATGGCAATGAGAACGTCAAACAAGCATCAAGTTTACTAAACAAAACATTAAGTTTGCACCGTGCATCATGCTTTTTTGTACGCTTCTCTGCCGTTACTGCACGACTAGGACACGAAAATGCCTACTTTCACGTTATATGGACGGCGTAAACAAGTGACGACCAAACTTTCTATCTCTTTCTAAACTTGAGTAGAGTCCCCAAGAAATCAACTACAGGGAAATTTGCCTGCATTACACATTTTCAGTGAACTGGAATACACGCGACAAAGTCTGAAAAAAGCTAATTCATTTTTAAAATGGCATTTTCGCTGCTGTTGATGCTAAATCTCCCTAATGTACCGTATTGGTCTTGTTTTCTTATAGGCAGTCATACACAAGCAACCTCGCTTAGCTCAGAAGGGCTCAACAGAGACATCAATTGCAGGAAAATCACCTCTCTCTGCTGATAAACCGATCACTTCGCCCAACATTGAGTCACTGGAAAAGGATGTGACTCCAGAGACAAGAGCTTGTCAGGTATTATTACATTGTGTAATCATTACACATATCGCATAAAATGACAGTCCTGTCTTAGTAAACATCATCTTTACTTTGTGAATGCAACTCCTAAAAATGACCCATTTTATGTTAAAAACTACAAAGCAGCAATGAGTCTGTACCAGATCTTTCGTAAAATATGCAAAATCCCAAAAATCAAATATTAACATGATATAAGGTTGTTCAGGCAACCTGCAGATACCTTTCAGGGAAACGGGCACATCTTTTTTTAAATCTGCTTAAAAAATTAGTATTCAAAATTTTGTACCGCACTGAATAACAACAGAGTAAAACCAGTGTTTACCTTAAGTGAATGATGTCTTCTTGCTGCTAACCAAAGTCAAAAGGGGGTTCCTCCTTGCCACTGAGCCTCTTGTGGCCTTCAACAATGCACACTTTAGTTTTAAACCAGGATACCAGAGATCATCATGATCAGGTATAACCATATACTGTTGGATGATAAATTGAAATGGACAACTGGTGATGAGAAACTATGAGGGAATTACTCTGTTAACAAGGAATTTTGTAGTTATATGCACATGTCTCTGTTCAGCTCTAACTGAATTTATTACACACTAGAAATGATTTCTAAATAAATCTACACATTACAAGAATTTGGCCAGAAGGCAATCAAAGTGATCTAGACCTTTCACATTTTCAAGTTATTGACATGCCACTATTTGCAAAAATGCATCAGTTATAATAAGATAATGATTGTTAATTATATAGGTATATGATAGAACATAATTTTTAAACAGCGACAGAAACTGAAGTTCTGAACAATGGCGAGGGAAATGAGAATGTCAAACAAGCAACAGGTTTATTGAGCAAAACATTAAGTTTTCACTGTGCATCACGCTTTTTGGTACATTTCTTGGCTGTTACTACACCACTATGACATAAAAATGCCTACTTTCACGTTTTAAATTTTAGAATGTTATAATTTCTAGTTTTTGTAGTTTTAGAATCATTAACTTGAAGATACTAGCTTATCTTTAGCTACTTTAAATTGAGGTTAAATAAAGCATATGTATGTATGTATGTATGTATGTAAACAAGCGACGACCAAATTTTCTTTCTCCTTCTAAATTTGAGTACAGTCCCCAAGAAATCAACTCCAGGGAAATTTGCCTCCATTAGATATTTTCAGGGAACTGGAATACATGCGACAAAGTCTGAAAAAAGCTGATTTATTTTTAAAATGGTGTTTTTACTGCCTTTGATCCTAAATCTCCCTAATGTACTGTATTGATCTTGTTTTCTTATAGGCAGTCATACACAAGCAACCTCACTTAGCTCAGAAGGTCTCAACAGAGACATCAATTGCCAGAAAATCACCTCTCTCTGCTGATAAACCGATCACTTCACCCAACATTGAGTCAATGGAAAAGGATGTGACTCTAGAGACGAGAACTTGTCAGGTATTATTACACTGTGTAATCATTACACATATCGCATCAAACGACAGTCCCATCTTAGTAAACATCATCTTTACTTTGTTAATGCAACTCTTAAAAATTACCCATTTTAAATTCAAAACTACAAAGCAGCAATGAAACTGTATCACATCTTTTGTAAATATGGAAAATCCCTAAAATCAATATTATTAATGTACAATATAAGGGTGTTCAGGCAACCTGTAGATACCTTTCAGGGAAACCAGAGCACATCTTTTTTAAATCTGCTTAAAAAATTAGTATTCAAAATTTTGCAAAGCACTGAATAACAACAGGTTAGTACCAGTGTTTACCTATAAAAGTGAATGATGTCTTCTTGCTGCTAACTAAGGTCAAATAGGTTCCTCCTTGCCACTGAACCTCTTCTGGCCTTCAACAATGCAGACTTTAGTTACACCAGGATACCAGAGTTCATCATGATCAGGTATAACCATATACTGTTGGATGATAAATTGAAATGGACAACTGGTGATACGAAACTATGAGGGAGTTACTCTGTTAACAAGGGATTTTGTAGTTATATGCATGTGTCTCTGTTTAGCTCTAATTCATGAATTTATTACACACAAGAAATGATTTCTAAATAAACCTACACATTAAAAGAATTTGGCCAGAAGGCAGTCAGAGTGTCCTAAAAATTTTCACATTTTCAACTTATTGACATGGCACCATTTGGAAAAATTCATCAGTTATAATGAGATACTGTTTGGTAATCAAATAGGTATATGATAGACCATCATTAAATTCTTTTTTAAACAAGGACTGAAGTTTTGAACTACATAATAGGGAGTCTTATCGACGACAATGGCGACGGCAACGAGAACGTCAAACAAGCAACAGGTTTATTGAACAAAACATTAAGTTTGCACCATGCATCATGCGTTTTTGTACATTTGTAGGACGTTACTTCAGGACTACGAAGTGAAAATGCCTACTTTCACGTGTTATGGACAACGTAAACAAGCTACGACCAAATTTTCTTTCTCTTTCTAAACTTGAGTACAGTCCTCAAGAAATCAACTCTAGGGAAATTTTCAGAGAAATGGAATACACGCGACAAAGTCTGAAACAAGCTAATTCATTTATAAAATGGCATTTTCGCTGCTGTTGATGCTAAATCTCCCTAATGTACCGTATTGGTCTTGTTTTCTTATAGGCAGTCATACACAAGCAACCTTGCTTAGCTCAGAAGGGCTCAACAGAGACATCAATTGCAGGAAAATCACCTCTCTCTGCTGATCAACCGATCACTTCGCCCAACATTGAGTCACTGGAAAAGGATGTGACTCCAGAGACAAGAGCTTGTCAGGTATTATTACATTGTGCAATCATTACACATATCGAACTATGAGGGAGTTACTCTGTTAACAAGGGATTTTGTAGTTATATGCATGTGTCTCTGTTTAGCTCAAATTCATGAATTTATTACACACAAGAAATGATTTCTAAATAAACCTACACATTAAAAGAATTTGGCCAGAAGGCAGTCAGAGTGTCCTAAAAATTTTCACATTTTAAAGTTATTGACATGGCACCATTTGGAAAAATTCATCAGTTATAATGAGATACTGTTTGGTAATCAAATAGGTATAAGATAGACCATCATTAAATTCTTTTTTAAACAAGGACTGAAGTTTTGAACTACATAATAGGGAGTCTTATCGACGACAATGGCGACGGCAACGAGAACGTCAAACAAGCAACAGGTTTATTGAACAAAACATTAAGTTTGCACCATGCATCATGCGTTTTTGTACATTTGTAGGACGTTACTTCAGGACTACGACGTGAAAATGCCTACTTTCACGTGTTATGGACAACGTAAACAAGCTACGACCAAATTTTCTTTCTCTTTCTAAACTTGAGTACAGTCCTCAAGAAATCAACTCTAGGGAAATTTTCAGAGAAATGGAATAGACGCGACAAAGTCTGAAAAAAGCTAATTCATTTTTAAAATGGCATTTTCGCTGCTGTTGATGCTAAATCTCCCTAATGTACCGTATTGGTCTTGTTTTCTTATAGGCAGTCATACACAAGCAACCTCGCTTAGCTCAGAAGGGCTCAACAGAGACATCAATTGCAGGAAAATCACCTCTCTCTGCTGATAAACCGATCACTTCGCCCAACATTGAGTCACTGGAAAAGGATGTGACTCCAGAGACAAGAGCTTGTCAGGTATTATTACATTGTGTAATCATTACACATATCGCATAAAATGACAGTCCTGTCTTAGTAAACATCATCTTTACTTTGTGAATGCAACTCTTAAAATCACCGATTTTACGTTAAAAACCACAAGGCAGCAATGAGTCTGTACCAGATCTTTCGTAAAATATGCAAAATCCCAAAATCAAAGATTAACATGATATAAGGTTGTTCAGGCAACCTGCAGATACCTTTCAGGGAAACGGGCACATCTTTTTTTAAATCTGCTTAAAATATTAGTATTCAAAATTTTGTACCGCACTGAATAACAACAGAGTAAAACCAGTGTTTACCTTAAGTGAGTGATGTCTTCTTGCTGCTAACCAAAGTCAAAAAGGGGTTCCTCCTTGCCACTGAGCCTCTTGTGGCCTTCAACAATGCACACTTTAGTTTTAAACCAGGATACCAGAGATCATCATGATCAGGTATAACCATATACTGTTGGATGATAAATTGAAATGGACAACTGGTGATACGAAACTATGAGGGAGTTACTCTGTTAACAAGGGATTTTGTAGTTATATGCATGTGTCTCTGTTTAGCTCAAATTCATGAATTTATTACACACAAGAAATGATTTCTAAATAAACCTACACATTAAAAGAATTTGGCCAGAAGGCAGTCAGAGTGTCCTAAAAATTTTCACATTTTCAACTTATTGACATGGCACCATTTGGAAAAATTCATCAGTTATAATGAGATACTGTTTGGTAATCAAATAGGTATATGATAGACCATCATTAAATTCTTTTTTAAACAAGGACTGAAGTTTTGAACTACATAATAGGGAGTCTTATCGACGACAATGGCGACGGCAACGAGAACGTCAAACAAGCAACAGGTTTATTGAACAAAACATTAAGTTTGCACCATGCATCATGCGTTTTTGTACATTTGTAGGACGTTACTTCAGGACTACGACGTGAAAATGCCTACTTTCACGTGTTATGGACAACGTAAACAAGCTACGACCAAATTTTCTTTCTCTTTCTAAACTTGAGTACAGTCCTCAAGAAATCAACTCTAGGGAAATTTTCAGAGAAATGGAATAGACGCGACAAAGTCTGAAAAAAGCTAATTCATTTTTAAAATGGCATTTTCGCTGCTGTTGATGCTAAATCTCCCTAATGTACCGTATTGGTCTTGTTTTCTTATAGGCAGTCATACACAAGCAACCTTGCTTAGCTCAGAAGGGCTCAACAGAGACATCAATTGCAGGAAAATCACCTCTCTCTGCTGATCAACCGATCACTTCGCCCAACATTGAGTCACTGGAAAAGGATGTGACTCCAGAGACAAGAGCTTGTCAGGTATTATTACATTGTGTAATCATTACACATATCGCATAAAATGACAGTCCTGTCTTAGTAAACATCATCTTTACTTTGTGAATGCAACTCTTAAAAATCACCGATTTTACGTTAAAAACCACAAGGCAGCAATGAGTCTGTACCAGATCTTTCGTAAAATATGCAAAATCCCAAAAATCAAATATTAACATGATATAAGGTTGTTCAGGCAACCTGCAGATACCTTTCAGGGAAACGGGCACATCTTTTTTTAAATCTGCTTAAAATATTAGTATTCAAAATTTTGTACCGCACTGAATAACAACAGAGTAAAACCAGTGTTTACCTTAAGTGAGTGATGTCTTCTTGCTGCTAACCAAAGTCAAAAAGGGGTTCCTCCTTGCCACTGAGCCTCTTGTGGCCTTCAACAATGCACACTTTAGTTTTAAACCAGGATACCAGAGATCATCATGATCAGGTATAACCATATACTGTTGGATGATAAATTGAAATGGACAACTGGTGATACGAAACTATGAGGGAGTTACTCTGTTAACAAGGGATTTTGTAGTTATATGCATGTGTCTCTGTTTAGCTCTAATTCATGAATTTATTACACACAAGAAATGATTTCTAAATAAACCTACACATTAAAAGAATTTGGCCAGAAGGCAGTCAGAGTGTCCTAAAAATTTTCACATTTTCAAGTTATTGACATGGCACCATTTGGAAAAATTCATCAGTTATAATGAGATACTGTTTGGTAATCAAATAGGTACATGATAGACCATCATTAAATTCTTTTTTAAACAAGGACTGAAGTTTTGAACTACATAATAGGGAGTCTTATCGACGACAATGGCGACGGCAACGAGAACGTCAAACAAGCAACAGGTTTATTGAACAAAACATTAAGTTTGCACCATGCATCATGCGTTTTTGTACATTTGTAGGACGTTACTTCAGGACTACGACGTGAAAATGCCTACTTTCACGTGTTATGGACAACGTAAACAAGCTACGACCAAATTTTCTTTCTCTTTCTAAACTTGAGTACAGTCCTCAAGAAATCAACTCTAGGGAAATTTTCAGAGAAATGGAATAGACGCGACAAAGTCTGAAAAAAGCTAATTCATTTTTAAAATGGCATTTTCGCTGCTGTTGATGCTAAATCTCCCTAATGTACCGTATTGGTCTTGTTTTCTTATAGGCAGTCATACACAAGCAACCTCGCTTAGCTCAGAAGGGCTCAACAGAGACATCAATTGCAGGAAAATCACCTCTCTCTGCTGATAAACCGATCACTTCGCCCAACATTGAGTCACTGGAAAAGGATGTGACTCCAGAGACAAGAGCTTGTCAGGTATTATTACATTGTGTAATCATCACACATATCGCATAAAATGACAGTCCTGTCTTAGTAAACATCATCTTTACTTTGTGAATGCAACTCTTAAAAATCACCGATTTTACGTTAAAAACCACAAGGCAGCAATGAGTCTGTACCAGATCTTTCGTAAAATATGCAAAATCCCAAAAATCAAATATTAACATGATATAAGGTTGTTCAGGCAACCTGCAGATACCTTTCAGGGAAACGGGCACATCTTTTTTTAAATCTGCTTAAAATATTAGTATTCAAAATTTTGTACCGCACTGAATAACAACAGAGTAAAACCAGTGTTTACCTTAAGTGAGTGATGTCTTCTTGCTGCTAACCAAAGTCAAAAGGGGTTCCTCCTTGCCACTGAGCCTCTTGTGGCCTTCAACAATGCACACTTTAGTTTTAAACCAGGATACCAGAGATCATCATGATCAGGTATAACCATATACTGTTGGATGATAAATTGAAATGGACAACTGGTGATACGAAACTATGAGGGAGTTACTCTGTTAACAAGGGATTTTGTAGTTATATGCATGTGTCTCTGTTTAGCTCTAATTCATGAATTTATTACACACAAGAAATGATTTCTAAATAAACCTACACATTAAAAGAATTTGGCCAGAAGGCAGTCAGAGTGTCCTAAAAATTTTCACATTTTCAACTTATTGACATGGCACCATTTGGAAAAATTCATCAGTTATAATGAGATACTGTTTGGTAATCAAATAGGTACATGATAGACCATCATTAAATTCTTTTTTAAACAAGGACTGAAGTTTTGAACTACATAATAGGGAGTCTTATCGACGACAATGGCGACGGCAACGAGAACGTCAAACAAGCAACAGGTTTATTGAACAAAACATTAAGTTTGCACCATGCATCATGCGTTTTTGTACATTTGTAGGACGTTACTTCAGGACTACGACGTGAAAATGCCTACTTTCACGTGTTATGGACAACGTAAACAAGCTACGACCAAATTTTCTTTCTCTTTCTAAACTTGAGTACAGTCCTCAAGAAATCAACTCTAGGGAAATTTTCAGAGAAATGGAATAGACGCGACAAACTCTGAAAAAAGCTAATTCATTTTTAAAATGGCATTTTCGCTGCTGTTGATGCTAAATCTCCCTAATGTACCGTATTGGTCTTGTTTTCTTATAGGCAGTCATACACAAGCAACCTCGCTTAGCTCAGAAGGGCTCAACAGAGACATCAATTGCAGGAAAATCACCTCTCTCTGCTGATCAACCGATCACTTCGCCCAACATTGAGTCACTGGAAAAGGATGTGACTCCAGAGACAAGAGCTTGTCAGGTATTATTACATTGTGTAATCATTACACATATCGCATAAAATGACAGTCCTGTCTTAGTAAACATCATCTTTACTTTGTGAATGCAACTCTTAAAAATCACCCATTTTACGTTAAAAACCACAAGGCAGCAATGAGTCTGTACCAGATCTTTCGTAAAATATGCAAAATCCCTAAAATCAAATATTAACATGATATAAGGGTTGTTCAGGCAACCTGCAGATACCTTTCAGGAAAATAAGCACATTTTTTTAAATCTGCTTAAAAGATTAGTATTCAAAATTTTGTAACGCACTGAATAACAACAGGTTAAAACCAGTGTTTACCTTAAGTGAGTGATGTCTTCTTGCTGCTAACCAAAGTCAAACAGGTTCCTCCTTGCCACTAAGCATCCCGTGGCCTTCAACAATGCACACTTTAGTTTTAAACCAGGATACCAGAGATCATCATGATCAGGTATAACCATGTACTGTTGGATGATAAATTGAAATGGACAACTGGTGATAAGAAACTATGAGGGAGTTACTCTGTTAACAAGGGATTTTGTAGTTATATGCATGTGTCTCTGTTTAGCTCTAATTCATGAATTTATTACACACAAGAAATGATTTCTAAATAAACCTACACATTAAAAGAATTTGGCCAGAAGGCAGTCAGAGTGTCCTAAAAATTTTCACATTTTCAACTTATTGACATGGCACCATTTGGAAAAATTCATCAGTTATAATGAGATACTGTTTGGTAATCAAATAGGTACATGATAGACCATCATTAAATTCTTTTTTAAACAAGGACTGAAGTTTTGAGCTACATAATAGGGAGTCTTATCGACGACAATGGCGACGGCAACGAGAACGTCAAACAAGCAACAGGTTTATTGAACAAAACATTAAGTTTGCACCATGCATCATGCGTTTTTGTACATTTGTAGGACGTTACTTCAGGACTACGACGTGAAAATGCCTACTTTCACGTGTTATGGACAACGTAAACAAGCTACGACCAAATTTTCTTTCTCTTTCTAAACTTGAGTACAGTCCTCAAGAAATCAACTCTAGGGAAATTTTCAGAGAAATGGAATACACGCGACAAAGTCTGAAAAAAGCTAATTCATTTATAAAATGGCATTTTCGCTGCTGTTGATGCTAAATCTCCCTAATGTACCGTATTGGTCTTGTTTTCTTATAGGCAGTCATACACAAGCAACCTTGCTTAGCTCAGAAGGGCTCAACAGAGAAATCAATTGCAGGAAAATCACCTCTCTCTGCTGATCAACCGATCACTTCGCCCAACATTGAGTCACTGGAAAAGGATGTGACTCCAGAGACAAGAGCTTGTCAGGTATTATTACATTGTGTAATCATTACACATATCGAACTATGAGGGAGTTACTCTGTTAACAAGGGATTTTGTAGTTATATGCATGTGTCTCTGTTTAGCTCAAATTCATGAATTTATTACACACAAGAAATGATTTCTAAATAAACCTACACATTAAAAGAATTTGGCCAGAAGGCAGTCAGAGTGTCCTAAAAATTTTCACATTTTCAACTTATTGACATAGCACCATTTGGAAAAATTCATCAGTTATAATGAGATACTGTTTGGTAATCAAATAGGTATATGATAGACCATCATTAAATTCTTTTTTAAACAAGGACTGAAGTTTTGAACTACATAATAGGGAGTCTTATCGACGACAATGGCGACGGCAACGAGAACGTCAAACAAGCAACAGGTTTATTGAACAAAACATTAAGTTTGCACCATGCATCATGCGTTTTTGTACATTTGTAGGACGTTACTTCAGGACTACGACGTGAAAATGGCTACTTTCATGTGTTATGGACAACGTAAACAAGCTACGACCAAATTTTCTTTCTCTTTCTAAACTTGAGTACAGTCCTCAAGAAATCAACTCTAGGGAAATTTTCAGAGAAATGGAATAGACGCGACAAAGTCTGAAAAAAGCTAATTCATTTTTAAAATGGCATTTTCGCTGCTGTTGATGCTAAATCTCCCTAATGTACCGTATTGGTCTTGTTTTCTTATAGGCAGTCATACACAAGCAACCTTGCTTAGCTCAGAAGGGCTCAACAGAGACATCAATTGCAGGAAAATCACCTCTCTCTGCTGATAAACCGATCACTTCGCCCAACATTGAGTCACTGGAAAAGGATGTGACTCCAGAGACAAGAGCTTGTCAGGTATTATTACATTGTGTAATCATTACACATATCGCATAAAATGACAGTCCTGTCTTAGTAAACATCATCTTTACTTTGTGAATGCAACTCTTAAAAATCACCGATTTTACGTTAAAAACCACAAGGCAGCAATGAGTCTGTACCAGATCTTTCGTAAAATATGCAAAATCCCAAAAATCAAAGATTAACATGATATAAGGTTGTTCAGGCAACCTGCAGATACCTTTCAGGGAAACGGGCACATCTTTTTTTAAATCTGCTTAAAATATTAGTATTCAAAATTTTGTACCGCACTGAATAACAACAGAGTAAAACCAGTGTTTACCTTAAGTGAGTGATGTCTTCTTGCTGCTAACCAAAGTCAAAAAGGGGTTCCTCCTTGCCACTGAGCCTCTTGTGGCCTTCAACAATGCACACTTTAGTTTTAAACCAGGATACCAGAGATCATCATGATCAGGTATAACCATGTACTGTTGGATGATAAATTGAAATGGACAACTGGTGATACGAAACTATGAGGGAGTTACTCTGTTAACAAGGGATTTTGTAGTTATATGCATGTGTCTCTGTTTAGCTCTAATTCATGAATTTATTACACACAAGAAATGATTTCTAAATAAACCTACACATTAAAAGAATTTGGCCAGAAGGCAGTCAGAGTGTCCTAAAAATTTTCACATTTTCAAGTTATTGACATGGCACCATTAGGAAAAATTCATCAGTTATAATGAGATACTGTTTGGTAATCAAATAGGTATATGATAGACCATCATTAAATTCTTTTTTAAACAAGGACTGAAGTTTTGAACTACATAATAGGGAGTCTTATCGACGACAATGGCGACGGCAACGAGAACGTCAAACAAGCAACAGGTTTATTGAACAAAACATTAAGTTTGCACCATGCATCATGCGTTTTTGTACATTTGTAGGACGTTACTTCAGGACTACGACGTGAAAATGGCTACTTTCACATGTTATGGACAACGTAAACAAGCTACGACCAAATTTTCTTTCTCTTTCTAAACTTGAGTACAGTCCTCAAGAAATCAACTCTAGGGAAATTTTCAGAGAAATGGAATAGACGCGACAAAGTCTGAAAAAAGCTAATTCATTTTTAAAATGGCATTTTCGCTGCTGTTGATGCTAAATCTCCCTAATGTACCGTATTGGTCTTGTTTTCTTATAGGCAGTCATACACAAGCAACCTTGCTTAGCTCAGAAGGGCTCAACAGAGACATCAATTGCAGGAAAATCACCTCTCTCTGCTGATCAACCGATCACTTCGCCCAACATTGAGTCACTGGAAAAGGATGTGACTCCAGAGACAAGAGCTTGTCAGGTATTATTACATTGTGTAATCATTACACATATCGAACTATGAGGGAGTTACTCTGTTAACAAGGGATTTTGTAGTTATATGCATGTGTCTCTGTTTAGCTCAAATTCATGAATTTATTACACACAAGAAATGATTTCTAAATAAACCTACACATTAAAAGAATTTGGCCAGAAGGCAGTCAGAGTGTCCTAAAAATTTTCACATTTTCAACTTATTGACATGGCACCATTTGGAAAAATTCATCAGTTATAATGAGATACTGTTTGGTAATCAAATAGGTATATGATAGACCATCATTAAATTCTTTTTTAAACAAGGACTGAAGTTTTGAACTACATAATAGGGAGTTTTATCGACGACAATGGCGACAGCTACGAGAACGTCAAACAAGCAACAGGTTTATTGAACAAAACATTAAGTTTGAACCATGCATCATGCGTTTTTGTACATTTGCAGGACGTTACTTCAGGACTACGACGTGAAAATGCCTACTTTCACGTTTTATGGACAACGTAAACAAGCAACGACCAAATTTTCTTTCTCTTTCTAAACTTGAGTACAGTCCTCAAGAAATCAACTCTAGGGAAATTTTCAGAGAAATGGAATACACGCGACAAAGTCTGAAAAAAGCTAATTCATTTTTAAAATGGCTTTTTCGCTGCTGTTGATGCTAAATCTCCCTAATGTACCGTATTGGTCTTGTTTTGTTATAGGCAGTGATATACAAACAACCTAGCTTAGCTCAGAAAGGCTCAACAGAGACATCAATTGCCAGAAAATCACCTCTCTCTGCTGATAAACCGATCACTTCACCCAACATTGAGTCAATGGAAAAGGATGTGACTCTAGAGACGAGAGCTTGTCAGGTATTATTACATTGTGTAATCATTACACATATCGCATCAAATGACAGTCCTGTCTTAGTAAACATCATCTTTACTTTGTGAATGCAACTCTTAAAAATCACCCATTTTAAGTTATATGCTACAAAGCAGCAATGAAACTGTACCAGATCTTTCGTAAAATAATTATGCAAAATCCCTAAAATCAAATATTAACATGATATAAGGTTGTTCAGGCAACCTGCAGATACCTTTCGGGGAAACGGGCACATCTTTTGTTAAATCTGCTTGAAAAAGTAGTATTCAAAATTTTGTACCGCACTGAATAACAACAGAGTAAAACCAGTGTTTACCTTAAGTGAATGATGTCTTCTTGCTGCTAACCAAAGTCAAACAGGTTTCTCCTTGCCACTGAGCCTCTTGTGGCCTTCAACAATGCTCACTTTAGTTTTAAACCAGGATACCAGAGATCATCATGATCAGGTATAACCACGTACTGTTGGATGATAAATTGAAATGGACAACTGGTGATACGAAACTATGAGGGAGTTACTCTGTTAACAAGGGATTTTGTAGTTACATGCGCATGTCTCTGTTCAGCTCTAACTGAATTTATTACACACTAGAAATGATTTCCAAATAAACCTACACATTACAAGAATTTGGTCAGAAGGCAATCAAAGTGATCTAAACCTTTCACATTTTCAAGTCATTGACATGCCACTATTTGCAAAAATTCATGAGTTATAATAAGATAATGATTGTTAATTATATAGGTATATGATAGACCATCATTTTTAAACGGCGACAGAAACTGAAGTTCTGAACAATGGCAAGGGAAATGAGAATGTCAAAACAAGCAACAGGTTTATTGAGCAAAACATTTAGTTTTCACCGTGCATCACGCTTTTTGGTACATTTCTTGGCTGTTACTACACCACTACGACGTAAAAATGCCTACTTTCACGTTTTAAATTCTAGAATGTTATAATTTCTAGTTTTTGTAGTTTTAAAATCATACTTGTAAGTCGAAGATACTAGCTTATCTTTAGCTACTTTAAAACGAGGTTAAATAAAGTATATGTATGTATGTATGTATGTATGTATGTATGTAAAGAAGCGACGACCAAATTTTCTCTCTCTTTCTAAATTTGAGTACAGTCCCCCAGAAATTATCTCCAGGGAAATTTGCCTACATTAGACATTTTCAGGGAACTGGAATACGTGCGACAAAGTCTGAAAAAAGCTGATTTATTTTTACAATGGCGTTTTTGCTGCCGTTGATCCTAAATCTCCCTAATGTACTGTATTGATCTTGTTTTCTTATAGGCAGTCATACACAAGCAACCTCACTTAGCTCAGAAGGTCTCAACAGAGACATCAACTGTCAGAAAATCACCTCTCTCTGCTGATAAACCGATCACTTCGTCCAACATTGAGTCAATGGAAAAGGATGTGACTCTAGAAACAAGAGCTTGTCAGGTATTATTGCAGTGTGTAATCATCAAATTAATGACAGTATCGTGTTAGTGTAAATGTGGCCATGCACTTGTCTCCATTTAGCTTTAACTGAATGAACCTTGTTTAAAGGACAGTATTTAACATCTGGCCCCGGTTGTTCAAACGTTGGATAGCGCTATCCACCGGATAAATCACTATCCAGCGGATAGCGTAATTGATTTCCGTAATACTTATCCGCTGGATAGTGATTTATCCGGTGGATAGCGCTATCTAACGTTTGAACAACCGGGGCCTGATTTTAAGTCAGTGTTCAGACAGAAGAGTGCCCAAATAATTATGCTGAAGAAATTCAATCTTTCATACATTCATACCTTAAAGTGCCTGTGTCCAGTTCCACATTTCTTGGCCCACAAGTGACATTGCCAACACAAGCAGCTGTTCACGTATCTTGTATTTAATACCATTTCTTAATGAGCATGGTTGAGTGAAACAGGGTGAAGAAAATGCAGAACAAAGAAAAAAAAGAATTGAAGTTGAAAATCTCAGTGCAGTTCCTGCAGAATTGGGATTAAATTTATGACTTGATAAATTTTCTCATGAGGTATTGAGTTACCCATTCCCCACTGAGTTTTCATTGAATGTAAATTTAATTTAGTCTGGAATGCAGTGTATGGTTATAGAAAGATCATGATAGAAACTTTTATCAGTGCTTGTCATAGTGTTCTAATCAAGAACACCAAAAATGGATAAAGCACTGTCGAATATATCTAAAATGACATGGTTATTCTTATCTGTATAGCTCCTGACCTTGGCCGAGAGGTTCAAGGGACTTGACTGAAAGTCATAAACATGCTACTAGCTTACATAATAAACTGTGGGATAATGATCATTCTTTTTATAGAATCAAGGCACATTTGGTAAGGAGGGGAATCAACAAAGAAACAGTAGGATTGTGGAAAAAGGTATGGTGATAATTGCATGGCTCTGCTTATTATTAATAAGTAATTTACTGCAATTACTTCTGATAAAAAAAAGACTTCTATTCAAATAAAAATGGTAACTAAGACAATTAATTTTTGTTCAAGAAATGATTTCCTCCTAACAGCATTCTTTACCAGACCCATCACAAGCCAGTTATGAAATTGCTACAAGTCGGGCAATTTTTTTGCAACAAAAATAATGTCTTTTTACAGGGTTCGTAACATTTTGTGAACAAAAAATTCAAGTACTTTTCAAGGACTTTCAAGGACACATTTCCCATTTTTCAAGGACTCCATTCAGTGCAAAAAAAGGGCCTTGAGTCTACGTCTTTTTTAGTTCTTCCACAACATGAGTAATTTTATCCCCAAGGTCTTCGTGTGTTTGCTCCTTTCTCTTTGGAGTTCTACTTAAACTATTGAAATTCAAGGTCTTTCCAGAACTGACTGCCATTTTCAAGGAAATAAAAATTCAAGGAATTTTCAAGGACTTTTAAGGTGCATGCGAACCCTGTTTTTATTGAGAGCGTCAATTCTTCAAACAAGTAACTTATTAACAATACATTTGGCTTCATCAAAGGGTAAAATAGCCTTCCTGTATACACCTATTTAAGAAAAGGTTGTCAGGGAGAATGGTGAATAGCAATTTTCAAATGGAGATTGTGCGACCGAAAGGAGCTGTGGGTTTTCAGTATTGATGGTCAATAATCAACTATCTAAGCTAATCAATGATGCCAGCTCCATTTAGTAAAGACCTTCGATGGTAGGTTATATGGTTTGTCCATGTTCTTCAGCAATCAGTTGCAGAGGCTTCATTTTTCTTCTTCTACATTTATTGCGACTGGCGATGTAACGTCGGAGACAATATACCATTCATATGAGGAAACAAGGAATGTCTTTCAGTAAAACCAAAGCATGAGTTTCTTTTGCCTTTTGGAGTCAAGAACACTCAGACAAACGTTAATAGTTGGTGTTTTCATTTTCGTGCAAGATGAACGCAACTAATGAAATTTTGCATATCAATTACATAACCACAGTTCCTTTTGGTCGTGCAACCTCCATTCGCCATTTTTCTCAGACAACCTTTTTTAAAATAGCTGTATAACTAACTAGTTCACATTAAAGTGCATGTGATTGATTCAAGTTTTACTGAAAACATTGTTTTTCATTTTATTAAGTCAGTATCAGAAGTAATTTACAATTTTGTTTTGTAATACCCTGACGGCAATTTTAGCATTTTTTCATATGAATATTGTCCCTTATTGCTGCCCATATACTTTATGTGTTTTAGTTTTTGGGACACGATGGAGACGATTTACAGTTACAGAGCACATGGTAGGTTTGATTTGCATAAAAGAAATAACTGCTAAAAATTCTTATGTGCACTTTTTCACAAGTAAAGACTAGAGAAACATAAAATCTTGTTCTCACTTGGTCTGTGATTGTAAACTATTGCATTCTTCTAAAAACATGCAGCAGTATTTGGGCCGGGGGGCACTGCATATGAAAGGAGTGCAGTTGCTTGTTGGCAATTTTCAATTAAACCCCTAAAGGAGACCGATCTGGGCGTGGCCCAAGCTTTTTTGGACCCCTAAAAGAGACCATGTTAAAACACAGATAATATATATACTTTTATAGTTTTTCAAGTGCAACCCTATAAATGAGACCTTCATGGCTAAATATGATGGCGTTTTGCCCAGAACACCCTATGTGAGGCCAAAATCTGAAATTTACACCCCTAAGCAAGACAAAGAGCATCCGCACCACTTTCATATGAGGAGTCCCTCCCCCGGGTTATTTGGGGACTTGAGATTTTCTTGCTGGGCCCAGGAAAGTCTTTCTCTAACAAAATCATTAACTAAGACAAGCAAGAAGTGGCCCTGGGCAGGCAAAAAAATTAATAATGTAAGAGCTGCTTGCCCAAAGGACAAGCTTGAATTCAAGTTTTTTTTCTAGCCCTGAGGCAGCAATGAAATTTAAATGCCTGTTATAAAGGAGAAAAAACGCCACGTTTATTTTCTTTTAGCAGGTTAATATTGCGTTAACATCTTCCTGACCTTTTGTCAGATAAACTATAGCTATAAGAATGTAACAATATTACTACATCTATCAACCAGAGCCCAGTTGTTCAAAGGCCGATGAGCACTTAGATAATTTTCTCTGTTATTTTTGGAGCTTCCAAACATTAACTTGTAGACAAAAAGAATTAAAACTGAAATGCTTTTTAAGCTTTCATGTGTGAATTCAAATCTCACACTAACCCTGGGTTATCAACTCGGCCCAGGGCTTGCTGTCAAAATTGCAGACAAATCTACATCATCAGTAAGAAATTTGGGGGCTGAATTACAGACGCCTCTCTCATGAGGAGTTACGAGACAGCTGTACTCACAGGCTCAGTGCTGAGCACAAATGGGGGACGTAAATTTAACGAACTGTAGTGTAATATCACACTATGGATCATGACCATTGCATTTCTGAAATTTTCTGAGAGAGCGAATGTCCATCGATCAGTATGGTTGCCTAGCAGGGCTGTACACATTTTTCCGGCCCTATCACTTGATGCATACAGCCCTCATATAGGAATTTTGTCATATTGTTTTCCAACAAAATTGTGCGCAGGACCATACAAATTCAAAACTCTTTTCTACAACTCTTAAATTCCAAAAAAAAAAGGTTTAATAATTGTCAGTGAGGTTATCCTTTCTGCAGACTATGTAATACAGTGAAACTTTGAACAATGAAAGCCAAAGGACTGGTAAACTTTGTTCACTATAATAAAGAGGTTTTGTTATATTGACGTTCTTTCCCTTATATTGTTCTTTTTCTTGCATTGCACTATTTCTGGGGAGAAAAATATAATTTGTTCATTTTACACTGAGTACTTTGTTACATAGAGGTTCCACTTTACAGTCATGCACATGCTGGAAACTTGGACACACACACACAAAATGCTGTTTTGAAATTATAACAGTACTCAACAACAGTACTAGTAAAGAAAGGACAAGACACTGCTGATCAAAAATTTGACAAAACAAATTAATTTGATGATGAGTGTCAGCACAGTTTTTCTTACAGTGGCTTAAATTATGCATGTATTGCTCTTTACACTGGTAAGTTTGGGTAAGCTAAGCACCAAGAAGAAGCCAAAATTTCTCCTGGCTAGCACTGTCTTTGACTTTCAGCAAATTTGCCATTACTTTTTATCTTTAACCCTCCAGGAGCATCTAGACAAAACAGGTCATAGAAACTTCCCAGAGGATGATGAACCAGACAATGAAAAGGGTAAAGAAGTTGTTAATGCATCCTGAATAAAGTATTGTTTAAATCACATTATGCTAGCAATCAGACATGAAGCGGCAAAATAATCTGGATCTTAATTACCCCGGACATCTCTACAATTTAATAATTTTTACCAGAATTTGTTCCATTACCCAAAATGCACCATCTTAATTTTATTTTAACAAGCAATCTTTTACGTAATTGTTTCACTGTTTTGAAGTGGCATGTGGAACAATTAAGCATTAACTGACTTCTAAACAGTTTTTGTAACATTCTGCTTGCAAAAAGCCTACACGTATAACATTTGTTGAGTTGCAATTAAATAAGCATCATGTGCCAATCGTACTGTAGTTATTTTCACACCTTCCAGTTGACACAATCATTCTTTCCAGCAGACACTTCAGGAACTGCACACTTAAATGTATAAAACAAAATAGCATGTGTTCATATCAGCCATTTGATACATAAATATAGGCATTTTCTACCAAATTAAATGTGGAAGTTAATGTTTGGTTTTGTCTGGAACACACACTCACACACTGAAAAAAATGAATGGGGACATGAATGAGTATGAACATTTGTGCCAAAATTCAGCTCTATGCGTGTGTTTGTTTTTCCAAAATACTCCTCAAATTTATCAACCTTGGTTAAGAGATGCCAAAATGGTATCCCTCTGAGGAGCATCACCTGAGTGGCTGTTAATTAATGGAATCTTAAGTTATTGCCCACCGCGACTGAAGCAAGTAGCAATTACACAAGAGCCAGCCTATAAATATTTCAAATAATACTATCGGGCTCAGATAGAAAAAAAATTTGCCCTGCATGATAGCTTCTTGTGTGTTGCGTGGATGACAATGAAATTCAGAAAGTGTAGTATCCTATTAAATGAAGATACATATCAAACTAATAACTCTAAAGAAAGAAAACAGTCATACAAATCAACAATTCTATTTTTTATACTACCATGTGGCATGAAATTCTTGCTGGAGTTTATTCTTGCAGAGCGGCTATATTTTGTGTTTTGCAGGAACAAATTTTTGCTATTAGGAAAGATTGGTGTTTCTTGCTGGGAATCAATTTTTGCAATTTTCAGAAAGTACCCAATACCCAGCATTGATAATATTTTTGTTTTTATTGAGAAGTGCAACACAAACATATATTTTCGAAGAATACTACACTGTACGTCAGTATTTCATTGTATACTGTTTCTGAATGAAAGAGACAAGTCCTAATTGGACAGACATGATTTCTGTACTGTATTTTTGTGTAGTGAATTTAAGTTAGAGAATATTTACTCTGCAGTAAAGTTTTGCGGGAACTTATGTTTGCTGATCGCTGGAATAATCGCAAAAATTAGAAACCGCAAAATTTTGTGCCCCATGGTATGTGTTTTGTATAGCATACACTCATACACGCTATTTAGAAAACAAAGAACCTTTCAATAATATTATTATTTTTTCCTTTAACTACAGGATTGCTGGGACAACAATCATCTGATTCAGACGGTGATGAAATAATATATATGCCACATAGGGCAAAGCAGAGAAAGGGTAAAGAAAATGTTTTGTAATTATGCATCAGTTACTTTTGGCAGTTCTAGAATGGAAAATCTCTTTCAATGTACATGTAGACATAGTGAGAAAGATGACTTTTTGAACTACTTTTAGGCAAATACTGGGACTGAGCCAAGACCGTTGGATTAGAGCCTTGAAGAGCAAACAGAAATGACTTGGTTATTTCTCTCTTTTTGTAGAATTGATGTCTTCTGATGATGATAATGATGATGAGGATGGTGGTAACAATGTTGACAATGAAAATAGTGCTGATGATAATCCAAAGCCAAAGAGCACAAAAAAGGAATCAAAAGGTTTGTACTAGGCTTCTTTTCAATTTTTGAGATCGAATAAACATCAATCAGGTTGATAGTTTACAACACTATGCTTCAAATCAACACATCATCGTCTGTGCTGCAGAAAATTCTGCATCATTAATGTTCTATCAGCCTGCCAGGAAGGTAAAGAGGGTGCAAAGGAAGATGCGAACTTTGATAATCACAAAAAATCAATTTCATGACAAGCTGTTATCATGTTTGTTCATGATAAGCAATAATTTCTGGGTTAGAACTGAGTGAAATTGCTGCCAGAGGTATCATTTGAATGGTCAAACTCTACACTAGGGACATAGCTGGCTTTAAGCCTTTAATTAAGTGTGCGAGGCTTCACAAAAATCTGCGTTAAAATAAGCTCATTAAAGGTTTGCAGAGAGATACTCACTTCTCTGTCCACCTTGAGACATATACATGAGTAAAATAGAGTGTAGTAGGACAAAGCAGTCTGCAGAGGAAGGGTAAAGAAAATGTTTTGTAATTATGGCAGCGTCAGTTGCCTCAACAGTTGTAGAATGGAAAGTCTCTTACTCATGAACTTAGAATATAAATGTAGATACAGACATAGTGAGAAAGACGACTTTTTGAACTACTTTTAGGCCAATGCTGGGACTGAGCCAAGACCTTTGGATTAGAGCCTTGAAGAGCAAACAGAATGACTTGGTTATTTCTCTCTTTTTGTAGAATTGATGTCTTCTGATGATGATAGTGATGATGAGGATGGTGGTAACAATGTTGACAATGAAAATAGTGCTGATGATAATCCAAAGCCAAAGAGCACAAAAAAGGAATCAAAAGGTTTGTACTAGGCTTCTTTTCAATTTTTGAGATCGAATAAACATCAATCAGGTTGATAGTTTACAACACTATGTTTCAAATCAACACATCATCATCTGTGTTGCAGAAAATTCTGCATCATTAATGTTCTATCAGCCTGCCAGGAAGGTAAAGAGGGTGCAAAGGAAGACGTGGATTTTGATCATCACAAAAAATCAATTTCATAACGGCCTGTTAACATGTTCGTTCATGATAAGCAATAATTTCTGGGTTAGAACTGAAAGAAATTGCTGCCAAAGAGGCAGCAATTTCACTCACTCAGTTCTGACCCAGATGTTATGAAGTGTCAGAGGCTTAACAAAAATCTGGGTTAAAATGAACTCATGTAAATGTACGCTGAGAGATATTCACTTCTCTATCAACCTTGAGACATAACATAATTGTAATAGAATTCTTTATGAAGAATTTAAAAAGGATATTCATGATCAGATATTCCGCCCACATGCTAACAATGCTTGAACTGAAAAAGCCCATCTGTTGAGAACTTGATCACTGCTAAAAACTAATTTAAAGCAATATTTTTAAAGAAAAAGGATAGGCTGTGCTGATGC
>CALNXK010000456.1:5000-55000 GCA_942486035.1 Porites lobata | reverse complement strand
AGCGAAGGTCAGCAACACCCACATTATAATAATGTTGAGGAGCACTTTCACAATGACTATTCCATGTAAACTATTAAACATGCAGGAAACATTCACAAACTTTATGGATTAAAACTTTAAAAACTTTGAACATTAAAAAGTACAAAGCAATAAAATTGTTGGAATAAATTATTTTGAATAAACAATTTTGCAAAACAATCTAAGATTTCCAAGTCAACTTACCTGAATAATACTTCAGTTTGTGCAATCCATTTCCATCCTAGCAATCAATATCTGTAGCCTTCCTCACTCCCTGAAATGGATTTTTTTTTACAAATTTCATGAGAATAAATCAGCATATTATTTGCCTGAAACCTGTATATCATAAAGTTAAGAGCACAGCTGAGAGCAAGCAAGCGATGGAGTGAGTGAAAGAGTGAACTTCCAATAGAGTTCAATTTTACACTGGTTCATAACCCTTCGCGAACGTATCAAATCATTTTTTCAATCTTTCATTCTATCAATTAAACCAATATAACAAAATGAATCTGCAATATAACATTAGTCTACTCTATTTCACTTTAAGGTCCCAGGATTTACTTCAAATACTCTGAGAGATGTATTGCCTAAATTCAATAACTTTTAAAACTCTTCATCTCCCTTACAACGTGGCTTCCTACACAAAACAGGATTTCCCTGTTATTATTTTCATGTCCGACTTTATTGAGGGTGAAGTGCTCCTCAGGGTATTAACTTTTTTCATATTCGACAAGTAAATGACAAGTTTTGTGTTGAATTGAATAATATGACTTGTGTGTATAACTATATATAAAAATCAAAAGCCCTTGATCATGGAAATGACCAAACTTCTGAAACATGATCATTTGAGCATTTTCCAAAAAACAAACCGCTCATTGCTCATCCTGACTCATTTACAATTTTACATACACTGAAATCAAATTTTATAACTAAAACAAATCTGTGCAATAAACTATGTGGTTAATATCTACTCAATTGCATTCTAATTTCTTGTACATGTAGCTTGTGTTTTTGATGACCATGAGAGTGATGAGAACTCTGACAGCCAGCAAGATAAAGCAACAGGTATATTACGGTAGCGAACATATCATGCCAAAACAAAATTGTTGAGCACCTTAATACTATTCTATTTAAAGCACACTCATTTAATTTGTTCCTCATGCAAAAATATTAATTACAATTTTGTGTTCATAAGGCCCACAGACAGTGGAGATCATTACATTAAAGAGGACACAAAACTTTTACAAAACCTTGAAGACTATGTTATATACTTAAGTACATCTCTGAAATTTGTAATAATGTCAGGTTATTTACACATGCAGGGTCTGCTGATGAGGAAGTACATGTAGATGTAATCCAGTCGAAAAACAAGAAGGCAGCTTCTGTTCCTAAAGGTAAGCAGCATCTTTTCTAAAAATATTTAACTTTAGTGACAATAGTTGCATTGAAAATCATTTCCCTTCATTCTCAAATTTTCCAAACCTTGCATAACATAATTAATGAGAATCATCAAATACATATATAAAAAGTTATTTACCGGTAATTCTCTTATCTTGTGTAAGATCAGGAAACGGTGCAAAACTCTCCATAGTTGCGACAACAACACTAGTAAATTAAACATAATGATATTAGAAAATATTATAAACAATTTGCATGGGTTCATTCTTCCTGGTTCACTGTCATTTAACTGAAACATGACTGTACTCATCATGACTTGTGTCAAAAGTAAAAAATCTACAAACCCTCTTTGTCCAAAATTGTTTTCTTTTGTCTGCTTCTAAAGAATTTAGTGGGACAAATTGCCCAATAAAGCCGAAAACTGAAAGTGAAGTTTGTCTACATGGCAAAGTTTTTTCAAAAACAACGCTGAACACCAGGAATGGCTCTGAAGTTTTAGTGATTAGGGTAATAATACCCCAGTTCAGTCCACCTGTTATGAGGACTTGATTCACTCAGTTTCTGAGCCCTAATTACTCAATGTCAGAGTAATTAGCAAATTCAGTGGTTGTTTGGCATTCCCGCCACCGAGTACACCGACTCGGTTTATTTGCTTTGTGACCGCAATGGGTTAGAGTGCGAGTGTGATAACTCCGTTCAATTGGTACTTGCGTGACCACAATGGGTCATTGTGTTCAATTCTCTAAATGGCAAGCGAGTACAGCGACTCCTTTCACTTGATCGACTGAATTCATTTGACTGAGTAGTTTCATTTTTAAGATTTGCGCCAGCAGCACTTGATATGATAGAATATGCCGTTTGGACATCAGGCGTCGCGAAAGCTCCAGGAATGGTGAATACTTCCCTGATCACTCTTTGATGTACGAAAGATTTAGAAAAGAAAAGATTGATCTTGCCTTAAAGTTTGTAGAATTCACGATGAAGCAAGAAAGATTCCAAATTAAACCACGAAACCACGAGGAAGCAAAGACCCAAGGGTTGCGAAGCGCTGGGAACGCTGGGAACGGGAACCCGTTCGCGACGGGAATGATTGATACAAATAAACTATTGTGACGTTTCAAGATGGCGCAGATTTGAAATCGATCGACTGTACCACTGACAAATGGCTGATGCTTTGGGCATTGGGAATTGTGCATTTGGAAGCTATTGTTTGGTTGTCACTTAAAAGTAAATCATTGCATTGTTCCATAATATGTCCAATGCCCAATTACCAACAACAACTTTATTGACTTTATCTTCGACATGAAGATTTCCAAAACAATAACAAATGAAAAAAGTAAAATAAAAGTTAAGTAAGAAAGAAATGACTAATTACCGAAGCAACCTTCTTTGATTTAGCTGAAAACAAGAATTGGCACTGCGACTTTGCAGAGCCCTGTGATCCATGCGCGGTACCGCTCATTATTTATGTAGGGGTGGGGAGGGAAAAATATGTTAGAAAGATCAAAATTTCCGTAAGGCCCCCCCCCTGCAGACCATGTAAATAGCAAGTGACCCCCTACTTTATTCAATATTTAAGTGGTGATCCCCCCCCCACCTCATATCTCGACATCCTCTCATATGCTCTACAAAGTAATTATTAAAATGCATGCATACAAATCATGATTAATTACTTTGCACAACAAAAGCACTAACATACTCTATTACAAAATCAGCGTATTGCGTAGACCAGTGTCCAGTTTTTTGTTCACTTCTTTTGGACAAGTTAAGTGTATACTGTGCATGCCAATATTATTAACTCATAAAAGTGTTGTTTTTTAAAATTATGGTAAACGTGATAGATTTTTACACATCGTGCCTTAATGGTGAACACTTAATGTAAATAACCATGCAAAATATAATTCTCTTCAAATTATTTTCCTAGAGTTGCAAAAGGACCACTTTCTTGTTGTTTTATCACGCTCATCATATCATTGTTGTTTTATCATGTTTTTCTTGGGCTATTGAAGTGACAAGCGTTTTGTGAAAAGAAACTTCAGTCAAACCAAATATTAGGGCAGATAGATCTGGATTCTTTATTAGCCAAAATTTGGAATAAGAATGAAGTTTATCATGCTTATATCATCATTGTTGTTTTACCATGCTTTTCTTGGGCTATTGAAGTGACAAGCATTTTGTGAAAAGAAATTTCAGTCAAACCAAATATTAGGGCAGATAGATCTGGATTCTTTATAAGCTAAAATTTGGAATAAGAATGAAGTTTAGAGTGCAAACAGAATTTCTGTCAAATACAAAACTAAATTGTACAAAATAGTGGTGCTTAAATAAACAAAAAGCAATAGGATTAGCATAAAAAAAAGTACAATTTAGCATTACTGTTTCACATACATTGTTTGTACTCTACTATTTAACAGCTTTACCCATCCTGGCCAATAGACCCCTCTTAATATATACCTCGTGATCAAACTGCTGACCCTCCCTAAACTTCTCTAAAAGAAAGTTTAGCCCTTCCCTCTTGTCAATCTGGAAAAGGCTTGACCCCCCCTTCTTTTTTCCCTCCCCACCTCTACATAAATAATGACCGGTCCCTTATAAATCACTTTCGCAAGCAAGGGCACTTCGTGCCCTTGCTTCACTCGGAATAATATTAACAATTATTGAATGAGGCTGAGTGTGATAAATTAATGTGTGCAATTATTCAGATTGAGGAGAATGATATCCACCAAGTCCGTAGGTGGATAACAGCCTCTCATGTTTTAATGGTGCATGATAAAACCCTAAACAAAACGGTGTGGAAACACATTTCATTCTAAGAAATATTATACTCTTGCTCATTTAATAATTTTACACAATGTAAAAAACACCAACATTTTAGCCAAGTCTCCCCATATCTCACCAGGCAGTCTCCTTCGGAGCTGTACTTTGCTGTTCTGTGTCCTGGGCCATATTGTTCGCCTTGTAAATTCACAATGAAAAGAATCAATAAAAACAAGTAAATTAAGTAAGTTGGAAGAAAATCCAAACCATAATGGCTCCATCAATTCCATGCCAACCATTTGCTTTGTTGTTATTTTATTGTATTTATTTTAAATTTTTTTTTTGCTGAAAGATCTAATTAAATACATGACTGTGGGGTCCACCTGGTTAAGAATCCCCTACAGTTGGTCTTCAGGAGGGTACGAATGCCCCACCTACTAAGCTTCATGGTTCTTTTTCCCCAAGCTAAAAAGTCTTCCACATAGCCATTTATCATGTCTCTACATGATGACAAAAAAACCGCGGGGGGCCACAATGGCCACAAAATTAGGGTTTAAAGGATTCTTCAATATTCACATTTAGTGCAAATTCAATTAATTCACACATTAGCTTTCATAATTATTAATAACTGTGTCTTAAGAGACTCAGTATTCTGACCTAAAAATTTTTGCATTTGTTTAGGTACATCAAGCTCAGGAAAAGAGAAGAAGAAAAGAATCAAAGGTGATCATAAGCCATGGTCCAAAGAAGAAAAAGAAGCCGTGTTTAGACACCTGAAGAAATTTATTAACAAGAAGGCACTCCCTGGTAAGCTCGACTGCCTACAGTGTATAGAGAAAAGCTCTCCAGTTCTAGACAGTAGGGACTGGACGAAAGTCAAGTATTATGTCAAAAATGTCATTGCCAGGGCCGAAACACTAAAAAGAAAGGGACAGCAATAAAGGACAGTTACCAATCTGCTTTCAGGGATTCTAAATAATGCCCCAAACTTGTGACACAGCTTCTTCAAATGCCACCTTTAAACACATGTGGTTGCTTAAAAATCGTCTACTATATTGGCTTGAATAAACACTAGCTGACCTCAAGTCAGGGGCACATCAAGAGGTGGAAATAGTTTGTTTTTGCTAACCATGGCTGGTAACTGTGACTAACTGCCATCCTTATCTTTGCTACCTTTTTATGAAAGACATAGCCCTTTCTTTTTCTTAAAGTGAACATTCAACAAAGAGACCAGCTTAAGCACGATATTGCATATCATGATTATTACATAAATTTTAGTATTATTATGCAATTAGAATTTTGCTACATTGGAAATGACTCTTTGCATCTTAATATTATCATGCCTGGTACTTTAAAGGATTATTTAACATTCTAGTTGTTCAACAGTCCATATTATTTTTCTTGTGTTTTGGGGACTAACCATATTATAACAACAGATCAAAAATGCTTGAAGACTGACTGCATAAAACTTATTAATTATATATGTTTAACTACAATATTCACTTCAACAGGCAAGACAAGCTGAATATAATACACCAGTTATAATACTGAGAAATTTAATAACACTAGTGTTACTTGCAGTGGTTCAGAAATCCATATAAGGAGGTTTGATCAGTTGAAATTATCAAGGATGGATTGCTATCTTATGTAACAGATACCTATATATATTCACACAAAATATTATGTTGGTCGTGTCCTTTCTATTTCCAAGAATTTCATTTTCAAAAGATTCATATGACTGACTACTTTAAAACACTCCATGGACTGCAAAATTCTGTTTATTTATCTGAACATTGCAAAATCAAAAGCATTAAATAACTCATTAAACAAATTGCCTACCATAAGTACGCACTGCCCTCAACCTGGCCGGTCAGGGCCACATAAAACCATTCAAGAACCTGAAAAAATATATATTTTAATAAGAATAGCCAGTAACTGTGTACTAACTGAACACTTAAAAAAGGCCAAATTAATCTTAATTGCTAATTTTTTTAAGAGAGACATATATAATTAAGGAAGTAATTATACAATTATGTATGTGCGGTGGACATGGTTGAGATAGAAGGCAAAAGGCAAAAGGCAAAAGGCAAAAGGCGAAGGTTTCCAGATATTGCAGAAGGAATGAAACTCCTTGACAACAAAAGGAGAATTAGCTCAACATCGATGCCGACCAAATTAACAATAATGATAACAATATTATTGAACAACTGTTTTTCTTAGTCTGTCCTTGTGGAAACTTATATAACCACACACCTTATCTGCAACTGGGACTGTGTTAAAAAACAATGTAGTGGGGAAGTCTCTGAATGACATAGACATTCAGGGTGGAGAGATCTGGAGCAAATTTAGAGGGAAATTCAACAAAACAGACCTTCTAGTCACACCAACTATACAGAATTGGGGTGAGTTAGCAAACAAAGAGCTTAAATAGGCAGGTGATCACCCTCGATAAATAACTAGTCTGGGAGATAAAGTTTTAAAAAAAAAAATGCCATTTTGTTTCCTTAAGAAAAGATGGAACAAAGTGAATTACATTTCTATTAACATTATAAAAAACAAGAACATTTTTCATTTTCAATACACAGCTGCATGTGCAGCAAAAGCAGACCACAGGTTAAAATATCTGACGAAGTTTAAGCACCAAAGCTAAATCCTCTGACTATTTACTGAAGAAGACATTTTAGAAACATAACAAAAGGATTAAAGGTGCTATTATATATTAATCCTTAAACTACCTATTTTTTATGGGTAACCCTTATTCAGATTTAAACAGTAAACCCACTTAAGGAAAATTGTCTCACTGACTTAAAGTATGTACTAGTTTCCATATATTATTTGTTTCAGTTTCCTATGACTTTTTCCTTCAGCAAAACATTTTTTTGTATGGCTTAAAGACAACCCTCGCAAATTGTTGCAGGCAACAAGGCAAGAAGTGAATTCAGCTTCCATTATACCACAACAAAAGAACAAAAAAAAAACTGATTACAAGAGGTTTGACAGCTTAGAACAAACAAATCCATGACACTTTTTTAACTACACTGCATTTATTATTATGCCTGGCATAGGAGGTTAACTCTACAATGTTAAACCTACGATCGCCAAGGCAAACAGTGATCAAACAACAAGTAGACCTTAAAAGCTGCACCAACAATACAGAATTGGGGTGAGTTAGCTGAAACAACCCTTTGTCGGGTGATAACACTCAATAAACGACGAGGTGGTGAAGTTTCAAAGACGCTGTTGAGTTCATTTGTAGAAAGGCCAGACTGGAAGAAAACAGCAACAAAAGGAATTGAAGATTGTCTAGAGCCAATTGAGAAGGAACTGTGTAAGAGGTATAAAGTACATGTAATAACACATTCAGTCATTCCACTATCAATACACACACAAAAAAATTGCAGACATCTTGGAATACATGCACTGTGATATAAGATACATTTCCAAATCTATCACCAGACGCTAGACCAGAAACATAACAAAAGAACAGCACTTTATGTAACGGCACAAAACAACTATTTTTGCCCTTGAATTACTATAAGTAACCTTAGCTTTTTTTATTTAAAACTAATTTTGCTGAGGGAAACTTATCACACTGACTAAAAGTTTTCTCCAGTTTGAATATATCGTTTGTTTAAGTTTGCTGTTATAGTAAGACTTTTTCATTGAGCAAAACATTTTTTTGGCATAACTTAAAGACCACCCTCGAAAACAGTTGCAGGCATCAAGGAGAGCTGTGAATTTCAAAATTAAATTAGCCTTGAAAATATTCTCATTATTAAACAGATCACCTGCCTTGTTAGTTTGAATATGCACTGCTCTCAACTCAGTCAGGACCACATACAACCATTTAAGTTACTTTTGTTAAGCATGGCCTGTATATTAACTAAATACTTCAAAACAAAAGGCCACCTTCATGTTTGCTACTTTTTTAAAGAGAGACATTATTAAAATTGTGCAATTACGTAATAATTTATGCTATAATGTGTGGTGGACATGGTTGACATAGAAAGCAAAAGGGGACATAAGGTCTCAGTGCTGTTAACGCCTGATATTAAAGGAGCAATGGACATCTTAGTCAAGAAAAGACAAGAGGCCAACATCAATACAAACAACAAGTTTTTCTTTGCCCGCCCGTCTGAAGACTCATTGAATCACATTCGCCACTGGGGCTGCCTGAGAAAACAATGTACTGGGCTTAAATTAAAACAATCTGATTTGATAACAAGTACCCACCTTAGAAAGTATGTTGCGACGGTTTCCCAAGTGTTAGACCTCCAAGAAAAAGAGTTAGATTGGCTGGCAAGACACATGGGACATGATATCAGAGTACACAGGGAATATTATAGACTCCACGAGTCAACCCTGGAGCTAGCTAAAGTCAGCAAAATATTGGCACTAGTGGACTGCCTGAGAAAACAATGTACTGGGCTTAAATTGGCACTAATGGATGAGGGAAACATCAGTCAAGCCATTGGGAAATCTCTAAATGACATTGACGTTCTGGGTGGCAAGAAAGAGCAAATTTAGAGGGAAAGTTCATGACCAACAAAACAGATCTTTTACCAGGCGCACTAACTATACAAAAACATAACAAAAGAAAAGCACTTTATGTACCAGTCCAAAACGAACTATTTTCACCACTGAACTACTTATATAAGTAATTATATAAGTAACCTTTTTTCTGATTTAAAAACTAATTTCGCTGAGGAAAAATTATCACACCGACTAAACGTTTTCTCCAGTTTGCATATATTATTTACTTCAGTGTTCTGTTATAGTAAGACTTTTTCCTTGAGCAAAACATTTTTTTGTATGGCTTAAAGACAACCCTAGCAAATTGTTGCAGGCAACAAGGCAAGAAGTGAATTCAGCTTCCATTATACCACAACAAAAGAACAAAAAAAAAACTGATTACAAGAGGTTTGGCAGCTTAGAACAAACAAATCCATGACACTTTTTTAACTACACTGCATTTATTATTATGCCTGGCATAGGAGGTTAACTCTACAATGTTAAACCTACGATCGCCAAGGCAAACAGTGATCAAACAACAAGTAGACCTTAAAAGGTGCACCAACAATACAGAATTGGGGTGAGTTAGCTGAAACAACCCTTTGTCGGGTGATAACACTCAATAAACGACGAGGTGGTGAAGTTTCAAAGACGCTGTTGAGTTCATTTGTAGAAAGGCCAGACTGGAAGAAAACAGCAACAAAAGGAATTGAAGATTGTCTAGAGCCAATTGAGAAGGAACTGTGTAAGAGGTATAAAGTACATGTAATAACACATTCAGTCATTCCACTATCAATACACACACAAAAAAATTGCAGACATCTTGGAATACATGCACTGTGATATAAGATACATTTCCAAATCTATCACCAGACGCTAGACCAGAAACATAACAAAAGAACAGCACTTTATGTAACGGCACAAAACAACTATTTTTGCCCTTGAATTACTATAAGTAACCTTAGCTTTTTTTATTTAAAACTAATTTTGCTGAGGGAAACTTATCACACTGACTAAAAGTTTTCTCCAGTTTGAATATATCGTTTGTTTAAGTTTGCTGTTATAGTAAGACTTTTTCATTGAGCAAAACATTTTTTTGGCATAACTTAAAGACCACCCTCGAAAACAGTTGCAGGCATCAAGGAGAGCTGTGAATTTCAAAATTAAATTAGCCTTGAAAATATTCTCATTATTAAACAGATCACCTGCCTTGTTAGTTTGAATATGCACTGCTCTCAACTCAGTCAGGGCCACATACAACCATTTAAGTTACTTTTGTTAAGCATGGCCTGTATATTAACTAAATACTTCAAAACAAAAGGCCACCTTCATGTTTGCTACTTTTTTAAAGAGAGACATTATTAAAATTGTGCAATTATGTAATAATTTATGCTATAATGTGTGGTGGACATGGTTGACATAGAAAGCAAAAGGGGACATAAGGTCTCAGTGCTGTTAACGCCTGATATTAAAGGAGCAATGGACATCTTAGTCAAGAAAAGACAAGAGGCCAACATCAATACAAACAACAAGTTTTTCTTTGCCCGCCCATCTGAAGACTCATTGAATCACATTCGCCACTGGGGCTGCCTGAGAAAACAATGTACTGGGCTTAAATTAAAACAATCTGATTTGATAACAAGTACCCACCTTAGAAAGTATGTTGCGACGGTTTCCCAAGTGTTAGACCTCCAAGAAAAAGAGTTAGATTGGCTGGCAAGACACATGGGACATGATATCAGAGTACACAGGGAATATTATAGACTCCTCGAGTCAACCCTGGAGCTAGCTAAAGTCAGCAAAATATTGGCACTAGTGAACTGCCTGAGAAAACAATGTACTGGGCTTAAATTGGCACTAATGGATGAGGGAAACATCAGTCAAGCGATTGGGAAATCTCTAAATGACATTGACGTTCTGGGTGGCAAGAAAGAGCAAATTTAGAGGGAAAGTTCATGACCAACAAAACAGATCTTTTACCAGGCGCACTAACTATACAAAAACATAACAAAAGAAAAGCACTTTATGTACCAGTCCAAAACGAACTATTTTCACCACTGAACTACTTATATAAGTAATTATATGAGTAACCTTTTTTCTGATTTAAAAACTAATTTCGCTGAGGAAAAATTATCACACCGACTAAACGTTTTCTCCAGTTTGCATATATTATTTGTTTAAGTGTTCTGTTATAGTAAGACTTTTTCCTTGAGCAAAACATTTTTTTGTATGGCTTAAAGACAACCCTAGCAAATTGTTGCAGGCAACAAGGCAAGAAGTGAATTCAGCTTCCATTATACCACAACAAAAGAACAACAAAAAAAAAAACTGATTACAAGAGGTTTGGCAGCTTAGAACAAACAAATCCATGACACTTTTTAACTACACTGCATTTATTATTATGCCTGGCATAGGAGGTTAACTCTACAATGTTAAACCTACGATCGCCAAGGCAAACAGTGATCAAACAACAAGTAGACCTTAAAAGCTGCACCAACAATACAGAATTGGGGTGAGTTAGCTGAAACAACCCTTTGTCGGGTGATAACACTCAATAAACGACGAGGTGGTGAAGTTTCAAAGACGCTGTTGAGTTCATTTGTAGAAAGGCCAGACTGGAAGAAAACAGCAACAAAAGGAATTGAAGATTGTCTAGAGCCAATTGAGAAGGAACTGTGTAAGAGGTATAAAGTACATGTAATAACACATTCAGTCATTCCACTATCAATACACACACAAAAAAATTGCAGACATCTTGGAATACATGCACTGTGATATAAGATACATTTCCAAATCTATCACCAGACGCTAGACCAGAAACATAACAAAAGAACAGCACTTTATGTAACGGCACAAAACAACTATTTTTGCCCTTGAATTACTATAAGTAACCTTAGCTTTTTTTATTTAAAACTAATTTTGCTGAGGGAAACTTATCACACTGACTAAAAGTTTTCTCCAGTTTGAATATATCGTTTGTTTAAGTTTGCTGTTATAGTAAGACTTTTTCATTGAGCAAAACACTTTTTTGGCAAAACGTAAAGACCACCCTCGAAAACAGTTGCAGGCATCAAGGAGAGCTGTGAATTTCAAAATTAAATTAGCCTTGAAAATATTCTCATATTTATTAAACAGATCACCTGCCTTGTTAGTTTGAATATGCACTGCTCTCAACTCAGTCAGGGCCACATACAACCATTTAAGTTACTTTTGTTAAGCATGGCCTGTATATTAACTAAATACTTCAAAACAAAAGGCCACCTTCATGTTTGCTACTTTTTTAAAGAGAGACATTATTAAAATTGTGCAATTATGTAATAATTTATGCTATAATGTGTGGTGGACATGGTTGACATAGAAAGCAAAAGGGGACATAAGGTCTCAGTGCAGTTAACACCTGATATTAAAGGAGCAATGGACATCTTAGTCAAGAAAAGAAAAGAGGCCAACATCAATACAAACAACAAGTTTTTCTTTGCCTACCCGTCTGAAGACTCATTGAATCACATTCGCCACTGGGACTGCCTGAGAAAACAATGTACTGGGCTTAAATTAAAACAACCTGATTTGATAACAAGTACCCACCTTAGAAAGTATGTTGGACGGTTTCCCAAGTGTTAGACCTCCAAGAAAAAGAGTTAGATTGGCTGGCAAGACACATGGGACATGATATCAGAGTACACAGGGAATATTATAGACTCCACGAGTCAACCCTGGAGCTAGCTAAAGTCAGCAAAATATTGGCACCAGTGGACTGCCTGAGAAAACAATGTACTGGGCTTAAATTGGCACTAATGGATGAGGAAAACATCAGTCAAGGCATTAGGAAATCTCTAAATGACATTGACGTTCTGGGTGGTAAGAAAGAGCAAATTTAGAGGGAAATTCATGACCAACAAAACAGATCTTTTACCAGGTGCACTAACTATACAAAAACATAACAAAAGAACAGCACTTTATGTACCAGTCCAAAACGAACTATTTTCACCACTGAACTACTTATATAAGTAATTATATAAGTAACCTTTTTTCTGATTTAAAAACTAATTTCGCTGAGGAAAAATTATCACACCGACTAAACGTTTTCTACAGTTTGCATATATTATTTGTTTAAGTGTTCTGTTATAGTAAGACTTTTTCCTTGAGCAAAACATTTTTTTGTATGGCTTAAAGACAACCCTCGCAAATTGTTCCAGGCAACAAGGCAAGAAGTGAATTCAGCTTCCATTATACCACAACAAAAGAACAAAAAAAAACTGATTACAAGAGGTTTGGCAGCTTAGAACAAACAAATCCATGACACTTTTTTAACTACACTGCATTTATTATTATGCCTGGCATAGGAGGTTAACTCTACAATGTTAAACCTACGATCGCCAAGCCAAACAGTGATAAAACAACAAGTAGAAAATATGCCTGGCAAAAGAGGTTAACATTACAAGTTATTTCTCGAAAGCCATTCGGTGAACAGAAAGCATTAATTATTAGAAAACAATACTACACATAACAGGGAAACAAAACTACAAGAACTGGGTTTATGACAAAAAGGATTCCTGTTTTAACTGTCCCAAGCTGTATCCTAAGATAGAACATCAAGCCCAAAGTCAATGCCTAAAAGTGGCCCTAGCAAAAATGAAATCAGATAAGGTAACAATATTATTGCTGCAAGAAATGATGATCTCATCTGCAAGTATGGTAGCATCATTGCAGAGAGACATGGGCAAGACAACCTTCACCTGGTGTCACAAGGGATTCAACAGCTTTCAAGGCTGCTGATACAGCTCAGAACCAACAACTCCATGGGGATTCACCTCAAAGACTTTCTAAAGCCAGAGTATTTTGACCACATTGTGGCTTGAGTTAAGACCCTTTGCAACTTTGAGGAATCATCAGCAAAGTCAGTCGGAATACCATCCCTTGCACTGAAGTTAGGCCATGCCATAAATAAGTGCATCACCATCCAAAGAGGTAAGGCTTTGAGAGAAAAAGACCAGGTGCCGCTACAAGACATGGACAATCTCGAAAAGCTTATGGGATCTGAATGGAGCGATAGCATTTCATATCACTCACTAGGAACACTCTACAAGAGGAAATTTAACAAGCCAGATCTGCTTCCAGTTACAGAAGACTTGGAGGTGTTGAGAAAGCATCTCCTTCAAAAGATTGTCACTTGTACAGAGACCTTAAAAGCTGCACCAACAATACAGAATTGGAGTGAGTTAGCTGAAACAACCCTTTATCGGGTGATAACATTCAATAAACAACGAGGCGGTGAAGTTTCAAAGATGCTGTTGAGTTCATTTGTAGAAAAGCCAGACTGGAAGAAAACAGCAACAAAAGGAATTGAAGATTGTCAGCTTTGATTTTGAAAGTACAGTGTGTTTGTTGCCACAGTTTCCCAAGTTATAGATTAATTGGCTAGTAAGACACATGAGACATGATATTATGCTAGTGCACAGAGAACAATTTGTAAACTCCATGAAATGACCCTGGAGATGGCAAAAGTATGCAAAATTTTGAGAATTAGTGGATTGGGGTGAGAACTCTGAAGCCACTGTTTAAGGACAAAAGCTAATTATAAATTCTCTAGGTATGATGACTACATTGGAAAGATAACAAAAGAAAGGCACTTTATCTACCAGTCCCAAAAAAATATTTTCAGCGTTGAACTACTCATATATTAAGTAATTATATAAGTAACCTTTTTCTGATTTAAAAACTAATTTCGCTTGAGGAAAAATCATCACACCGACTAAACGTTTTCTCCAGTTTGCATATATTATTTCTTTAACAGTGTTCTGTTATAGTAAGACTTTTTCCTTGAGCAAAACATTTTTTTTTTTTTGCACAACTTAAAGACAACCCTCACAAATAGATGCTGAATTCACAGCTAGCATTGATGCCTGCACTTATTTAATACCACAAAAAATGTAAAAATAAACCTCCACCTTAATAGTCCCAAGGGATTTGGCAGCTTACAACAAACAAATCCATGTCACTTTTCAACTACACTACATTCATTATTATGCCTGGCATAGGAGGTTAACTCTACAATGTTAAACCTACGATCGCCAAGGCAAACAGTGATCAAACAACAAGTAGAAAATATGCCTGGCAAAAGAGGTTAACATTACAAGTTATTTCTCGAAAGCCATTCGGTGAACAGAAAGCATTAATTATTAGAAAACAATACTACACATAACAGGGAAACAAAACTACAAAAACTGGGTTTATGACAAAAAGGATTCCTGTTTTAACTGTCCCAAGCTGTATCCTAAGATAGGACATCAAGCCCAAAGTCAATGCCTAAAAGTGGCCCTAGCAAAAATGAAATCCGATAATTATAAATTCTGTAGGTATGATGACTACATTGGAAAGATAACAAAAGAAAGGCACTTTATCTACCAGTCCCAAAAAAATATTTTCAGCGTTGAACTACTCATATATTAAGTAATTATATAAGTAACCTTTTTTCTGATTTAAAAACTAATTTCGCTGAGGAAAAATCATCACACCGACTAAACGTTTTCTCCAGTTTGCATATATTATTTCTTTAAGTGTTCTGTTATAGTAAGACTTTTTCCTGGAGCAAAACATTTTTTTTTGCACAACTTAAAGACAACCCTCACAAATAGATGCTGAATTCACAGCTAGCATTGATGCCTGCACTTATTTAATACCACAAAAAATGTAAAAATAAACCTCCACCTTAATAGTCCCAAGGGATTTGGCAGCTTACAACAAACAAATCCATGTCACTTTTCAACTACACTACATTCATTATTATGCCTGGCATAGGAGGTTAACTCTACAACGTTAAACCTACGATCGCCAAGGCAAACAGTGATCAAACAACAAGTAGAAAATATGCCTGGCAAAAGAGGTTAACATTACAAGTTATTTCTAAAGCCATTCGTGAACAGAAAGCATTAATTATTAGAAAACAATACTACACATAACAGGGAAACAAAACTACAAAAACTGGGTTTATGACAAAAAGGATTCCTGTTTTAACTGTCCCAAGCTGTATCCTAAGATAGAACATCAAGCCCAAAGTCAATGCCTAAAAGTGGCCCTAGCAAAAATGAAATCAGATAAGGTAACAATATTATTGCTGCAAGAAATGATGATCTCATCTGCAAGTATGGTAGCATCATTGCAGAGAGACATGGGCAAGACAACCTTCACCTGGTGTCACAAGGATTCAACAGCTTTCAAGGCTGCTGATACAGCTCAGAACCAACAACTCCATGGGGATTCACCTCAAAGACTTTCTAAAGCCAGAGTATTTTGACCACATTGTGGCTTGAGTTAAGACCCTTTGCAACTTTGAGGAATCATCAGCAAAGTCAGTCGGAATACCATCCCTTGCACTGAAGTTAGGCCATGCCATAAATAAGTGCATCACCATCCAAAGAGGTAAGGCTTTGAGAGAAAAAGACCAGGTGCCGCTACAAGACATGGACAATCTCGAAAAGCTTATGGGATCTGAATGGAGCGATAGCATTTCATATCACTCACTAGGAACACTCTACAAGAGGAAATTTAACAAGCCAGATCTGCTTCCAGTTACAGAAGACTTGGAGGTGTTGAGAAAGCGTCTCCTTCAAAAGATTGTCACTTGTACAGAGACCTTAAAAGCTGCACCAACAATACAGAATTGGAGTGAGTTAGCTGAAACAACCCTTTATCGGGTGATAACATTCAATAAACAACGAGGCGGTGAAGTTTCAAAGATGCTGTTGAGTTCATTTGTAGAAAAGCCAGACTGGAAGAAAACAGCAACAAAAGGAATTGAAGATTGTCAGCTTTGATTTTGAAAGTACAGTGTGTTTGTTGCCACAGTTTCCCAAGTTATAGATTAATTGGCTAGTAAGACACATGAGACATGATATTATGCTAGTGCACAGAGAACAATTTGTAAACTCCATGAAATGACCCTGGAGATGGCAAAAGTATGCAAAATTTTGAGAATTAGTGGATTGGGGTGAGAACTCTGAAGCCACTGTTTAAGGACAAAAGCTAATTATAAATTCTCTAGGTATGATGACTACATTGGAAAGATAACAAAAGAAAGGCACTTTATCTACCAGTCCCAAAAAATATTTTCAGCGTTGAACTACTCATATATTAAGTAATTATATAAGTAACCTTTTTTCTGATTTAAAAACTAATTTCGCTGAGGAAAAATCATCACACCGACTAAACGTTTTCTCCAGTTTGCATATATTATTTCTTTAAGTGTTCTGTTATAGTAAGACTTTTTCCTTGAGCAAAACATTTTTTTTTTGCACAACTTAAAGACAACCCTCACAAATAGATGCTGAATTCACAGCTAGCATTGATGCCTGCACTTATTTAATACCACAAAAAATGTAAAAATAAACCTCCACCTTAATAGTCCCAAGGGATTTGGCAGCTTACAACAAACAAATCCATGTCACTTTTCAACTACACTACATTCATTATTATGCCTGGCATAGGAGGTTAACTCTACAATGTTAAACCTACGATCGCCAAGGCAAACAGTGATCAAACAACAAGTAGAAAATATGCCTGGCAAAAGAGGTTAACATTACAAGTTATTTCTCGAAAGCCATTCGGTGAACAGAAAGCATTAATTATTAGAAAACAATACTACACATAACAGGGAAACAAAACTACAAAAACTGGGTTTATGACAAAAAAAGGATTCCTGTTTTAACTGTCCCAAGCTGTATCCTAAGATAGGACATCAAGCCCAAAGTCAATGCCTAAAAGTGGCCCTAGCAAAAATGAAATCCGATAATTATAAATTCTGTAGGTATGATGACTACATTGGAAAGATAACAAAAAGAAAGGCACTTTATCTACCAGTCCCAAAAAAAATATTTTCAGCGTTGAACTACTCATATATTAAGTAATTATATAAGTAACCTTTTTTCTGATTTAAAAACTAATTTCGCTGAGGAAAAATCATCACACCGACTAAACGTTTTCTCCAGTTTGCATATATTATTTCTTTAAGTGTTCTGTTATAGTAAGACTTTTTCCTGGAGCAAAACATTTTTTTTTGCACAACTTAAAGACAACCCTCACAAATAGATGCTGAATTCACAGCTAGCATTGATGCCTGCACTTATTTAATACCACAAAAAATGTAAAAATAAACCTCCACCTTAATAGTCCCAAGGGATTTGGCAGCTTACAACAAACAAATCCATGTCACTTTTCAACTACACTACATTCATTATTATGCCTGGCATAGGAGGTTAACTCTACAATGTTAAACCTACGATCGCCAAGGCAAACAGTGATCAAACAACAAGTAGAAAATATGCCTGGCAAAAGAGGTTAACATTACAAGTTATTTCTCGAAAGCCATTCGGTGAACAGAAAGCATTAATTATTAGAAAACAATACTACACATAACAGGGAAACAAAACTACAAAAACTGGGTTTATGACAAAAAGGATTCCTGTTTTAACTGTCCCAAGCTGTATCCTAAGATAGGACATCAAGCCCAAAGTCAATGCCTAAAAGTGGCCCTAGCAAAAATGAAATCCGATAATTATAAATTCTGTAGGTATGATGACTACATTGGAAAGATAACAAAAGAAATTAAGGCACTTTATCTACCAGTCCCAAAAAAATATTTTCACCGTTGAACTACTCATATATTAAGTAATTATATAAGTAACCTTTTTTCTGATTTAAAAACTAATTTCGCTGAGGAAAAATCATCACACCGACTAAACGTTTTCTCCAGTTTGCATATATTATTTGTTTAAGTGTTCTGTTATAGTAAGACTTTTTCCTGGAGCAAAACATTTTTTTTTTGCACAACTTAAAGACAACCCTCACAAATAGATGCTGAATTCACAGCTAGCATTGATGCCTGCACTTATTTAATACCACAAAAAATGTAAAAATAAACCTCCACCTTAATAGTCCCAAGGGATTTGGCAGCTTACAACAAACAAATCCATGTCACTTTTCAACTACACTACATTCATTATTATGCCTGGCATAGGAGGTTAACTCTACAATGTTAAGCCCACGATCGCCAAGGCAAACAGTGATCAAACAACAAGTAGAAAATATGCCTGGCAAAAGAGGTTAACATTACAAGTTATTTCTAAAGCCATTCGGTGAACAGAAAGCATTAATTATTAGAAAACAATACACACACAACAGGGAAACAAAACTACAAAAACTGGGTTTATGACAAAAAGGATTCCTGTTTTAACTGTCCCAAGCTGTATCCTAAGATAGAACATCAAGCCCAAAGTCAATGCCTAAAAGTGGCCCTAGCAAAAATGAAATCAGATAAGGTAACAATATTATTGCTGCAAGAAATGATGATCTCATCTGCAAGTATGGTAGCATCATTGCAGAGAGACATGGGCAAGACAACCTTCACCTGGTGTCACAAGGATTCGACAGCTTTCAAGGCTGCTGATACAGCTCAGAACCAACAACTCCATGGGGATTCACCTCAAAGACTTTCTAAAGCCAGAGTATTTTGACCACATTGTGGCTTGAGTTAAGACCCTTTGCAACTTTGAGGAATCATCAGCAAAGTCAGTCGGAATACCATCCCTTGCACTGAAGTTAGGCCATGCCATAAATAAGTGCATCACCATCCAAAGAGGTAAGGCTTTGAGAGAAAAGACCAGGTGCCGCTACAAGACATGGACAATCTCGAAAAGCTTATGGGATCTGAATGGAGCGATAGCATTTCATATCACTCACTAGGAACACTCTACAAGAGGAAATTTAACAAGCCAGATCTGCTTCCAGTTACAGAAGACTTGAGGTGTTGAGAAAGCGCCTCCTTCAAAAGATTGTCACTTGTACAGAGACCTTAAAAGCTGCACCAACAATACAGAATTGGAGTGAGTTAGCTGAAACAACCCTTTATCGGGTGATAACATTCAATAAACAACGAGGCGGTGAAGTTTCAAAGATGCTGTTGAGTTCATTTGTAGAAAAGCCAGACTGGAAGAAAACAGCAACAAAAGGAATTGAAGATTGTCAGCTTTGATTTTGAAAGTACAGTGTGTTTGTTGCCACAGTTTCCCAAGTTATAGATTAATTGGCTAGTAAGACACATGAGACATGATATTATGCTAGTGCACAGAGAACAATTTGTAAACCCATGAAATGACCCTGAGATGGCAAAAGTATGCAAAATTTTGAGAATTAGTGGATTGGGGTGAGAACTCTGAAGCCACTGTTTAAGGACAAAAGCTAATTATAAATTCTCTAGGTATGATGACTACATTGGAAAGATAACAAAAGAAAGGCACTTTATCTACCAGTCCCAAAAAATATTTTCAGCGTTGAACTACTCATATATTAAGTAATTATATAAGTAACCTTTTTTCTGATTTAAAAACTAATTTCGCTGAGGAAAAATCATCACACCGACTAAACGTTTTCTCCAGTTTGCATATATTATTTCTTTAAGTGTTCTGTTATAGTAAGACTTTTTCCTTGAGCAAAACATTTTTTTTTTGCACAACTTAAAGACAACCCTCACAAATAGATGCTGAATTCACAGCTAGCATTGATGCCTGCACTTATTTAATACCACAAAAAATGTAAAAATAAACCTCCACCTTAATAGTCTCAAGGGATTTGGCAGCTTACAACAAACAAATCCATGTCACTTTTCAACTACACTACATTCATTATTATGCCTGGCATAGGAGGTTAACTCTACAATGTTAAACCTACGATCGCCAAGGCAAACAGTGATCAAACAACAAGTAGAAAATATGCCTGGCAAAAGAGGTTAACATTACAAGTTATTTCTCGAAAGCCATTCGGTGAACAGAAAGCATTAATTATTAGAAAACAATACTACACATAACAGGGAAACAAAACTACAAAAACTGGGTTTATGAAAAAAAGGATTCCTGTTTTAACTGTCCCAAGCTGTATCCTAAGATAGGACATCAAGCCCAAAGTCAATGCCTAAAAGTGGCCCTAGCAAAAATGAAATCCGATAATTATAAATTCTGTAGGTATGATGACTACATTGGAAAGATAACAAAAGAAATTAAGGCACTTTATCTACCAGTCCCAAAAAAATATTTTCAGCGTTGAACTACTCATATATTAAGTAATTATATAAGTAACCTTTTTTCTGATTTAAAAACTAATTTCGCTGAGGAAAAATCATCACACCGACTAAACGTTTTCTCCAGTTTGCATATATTATTTCTTTAAGTGTTCTGTTATAGTAAGACTTTTTCCTGGAGCAAAACATTTTTTTTTGCACAACTTAAAGACAACCCTCACAAATAGATGCTGAATTCACAGCTAGCATTGATGCCTGCACTTATTTAATACCACAAAAAATGTAAAAATAAACCTCCACCTTAATAGTCCCAAGGGATTTGGCAGCTTACAACAAACAAATCCATGTCACTTTTCAACTACACTACATTCATTATTATGCCTGGCATAGGAGGTTAACTCTACAATGTTAAACCTACGATCGCCAAGGCAAACAGTGATCAAACAACAAGTAGAAAATATGCCTGGCAAAAGAGGTTAACATTACAAGTTATTTCTCGAAAGCCATTCGGTGAACAGAAAGCATTAATTATTAGAAAACAATACTACACATAACAGGGAAACAAAACTACAAAAAACTGGGTTTATGACAAAAAGGATTCCTGTTTTAACTGTCCCAAGCTGTATCCTAAGATAGGACATCAAGCCCAAAGTCAATGCCTAAAAGTGGCCCTAGCAAAAATGAAATCCGATAATTATAAATTCTGTAGGTATGATGACTACATTGGAAGATAACAAAAGAAAGGCACTTTATCTACCAGTCCCAAAAAGATATTTTCAGCGTTGAACTACTCATATATTAAGTAATTATATAAGTAACCTTTTTTTTTCTGATTTAAAAACTAATTTCGCTGAGGAAAAATCATCACAATCGACTAAACGTTTTCTCCAGTTTGCATATATTATTTCTTTAAGTGTTCTGTTATAGTAAGACTTTTTCCTGGAGCAAAACATTTTTTTTTGCACAACTTAAAGACAACCCTCACAAATAGATGCTGAATTCACAGCTAGCATTGATGCCTGCACTTATTTAATACCACAAAAAATGTAAAAATAAACCTCCACCTTAATAGTCCCAAGGGATTTGGCAGCTTACAACAAACAAATCCATGTCACTTTTCAACTACACTACATTCATTATTATGCCTGGCATAGGAGGTTAACTCTACAACGTTAAACCTACGATCGCCAAGGCAAACAGTGATCAAACAACAAGTAGAAAATATGCCTGGCAAAAGAGGTTAACATTACAAGTTATTTCTCGAAAGCCATTCGGTGAACAGAAAGCATTAATTATTAGAAAACAATACTACACATAACAGGGAAACAAAACTACAAAAACTGGGTTTATGACAAAAAGGATTCCTGTTTTAACTGTCCCAAGCTGTATCCTAAGATAGAACATCAAGCCCAAAGTCAATGCCTAAAAGTGGCCCTAGCAAAAATGAAATCAGATAAGGTAACAATATTATTGCTGCAAGAAATGATGATCTCATCTGCAAGTATGGTAGCATCATTGCAGAGAGACATGGGCAAGACAACCTTCACCTGGTGTCACAAGGGATTCGACAGCTTTCAAGGCTGCTGATACAGCTCAGAACCAACAACTCCATGGGGATTCACCTCAAAGACTTTCTAAAGCCAGAGTATTTTGACCACATTGTGGCTTGAGTTAAGACCCTTTGCAACTTTGAGGAATCATCAGCAAAGTCAGTCGGAATACCATCCCTTGCACTGAAGTTAGGCCATGCCATAAATAAGTGCATCACCATCCAAAGAGGTAAGGCTTTGAGAGAAAAAGACCAGGTGCCGCTACAAGACATGGACAATCTCGAAAAGCTTATGGGATCTGAATGGAGTGATAGCATTTCATATCACTCACTAGGAACACTCTACAAGAGGAAATTTAACAAGCCAGATCTGCTTCCAGTTACAGAAGACTTGGAGGTGTTGAGAAAGCATCTCCTTCAAAAGATTGTCACTTGTACAGAGACCTTAAAAGCTGCACCAACAATACAGAATTGGAGTGAGTTAGCTGAAACAACCCTTTATCGGGTGATAACATTCAATAAACAACGAGGCGGTGAAGTTTCAAAGATGCTGTTGAGTTCATTTGTAGAAAAGCCAGACTGGAAGAAAACAGCAACAAAAGGAATTGAAGATTGTCAGCTTTGATTTTGAAAGTACAGTGTGTTTATTGCCACAGTTTCCCAAGTTATAGATTAATTGGCTAGTAAGACACATGAGACATGATATTATGCTAGTGCACAGAGAACAATTTGTAAACTCCATGAAATGACCCTGGAGATGGCAAAAGTATGCAAAATTTTGAGAATTAGTGGATTGGGGTGAAAACTCTGAAGCCACTGTTTAAGGACAAAAGCTAATTATAAATTCTCTAGGTATGATGACTACATTGGAAAGATAACAAAAGAAAGGCACTTTATCTACCAGTCCCAAAAAAATATTTTCAGCGTTGAACTACTCATATATTAAGTAATTATATAAGTAACCTTTTTTCTGATTTAAAAACTAATTTCGCTGAGGAAAAATCATCACACCGACTAAACGTTTTCTCCAGTTTGCATATATTATTTCTTTAAGTGTTCTGTTATAGTAAGACTTTTTCCTTGAGCAAAACATTTTTTTTTTGCACAACTTAAAGACAACCCTCACAAATAGATGCTGAATTCACAGCTAGCATTGATGCCTGCACTTATTTAATACCACAAAAAATGTAAAAATAAACCTCCACCTTAATAGTCCCAAGGGATTTGGCAGCTTACAACAAACAAATCCATGTCACTTTTCAACTACACTACATTCATTATTATGCCTGGCATAGGAGGTTAACTCTACAATGTTAAACCTACGATCGCCAAGGCAAACAGTGATCAAACAACAAGTAGAAAATATGCCTGGCAAAAGAGGTTAACATTACAAGTTATTTCTCGAAAGCCATTCGGTGAACAGAAAGCATTAATTATTAGAAAACAATACTACACATAACAGGGAAACAAAACTACAAAAACTGGGTTTATGACAAAAAGGATTCCTGTTTTAACTGTCCCAAGCTGTATCCTAAGATAGGACATCAAGCCCAAACTCAATGCCTAAAAGTGGCCCTAGCAAAAATGAAATCCGATAATTATAAATTCTAGGTATGATGACTACATTGGAAAGATAACAAAAGAAAGGCACTTTATCTACCAGTCCCAAAAAAATATTTTCAGCGTTGAACTACTCATATATTAAGTAATTATATAAGTAACCTTTTTTCTGATTTAAAAACTAATTTCGCTGAGGAAAAATCATCACACCGACTAAACGTTTTCTCCAGTTTGCATATATTATTTCTTTAAGTGTTCTGTTATAGTAAGACTTTTTCCTGGAGCAAAACATTTTTTTTTGCACAACTTAAAGACAACCCTCACAAATAGATGCTGAATTCACAGCTAGCATTGATGCCTGCACTTATTTAATACCACAAAAATGTAAAAATAAACCTCCACCTTAATAGTCCCAAGGGATTTGGCAGCTTACAACAAACAAATCCATGTCACTTTTCAACTACACTACATTCATTATTATGCCTGGCATAGGGAGGTTAACTCTACAACGTTAAACCTACGATCGCCAAGGCAAACAGTGATCAAACAACAAGTAGAAAATATGCCTGGCAAAAAGAGGTTAACATTACAAGTTATTTCTCGAAAGCCATTCGTGAACAGAAAGCATTAATTATTAGAAAACAATACTACACATAACAGGGAAACAAAACTACAAAAACTGGGTTTATGACAAAAAGGATTCCTGTTTTAACTGTCCCAAGCTGTATCCTAAGATAGGACATCAAGCCCAAAGTCAATGCCTAAAAGTGGCCCTAGCAAAAATGAAATCCGATAATTATAAATTCTGTAGGTATGATGACTACATTGGAAAGATAACAAAAGAAAGGCACTTTATCTACCAGTCCCAAAAAGATATTTTCAGCGTTGAACTACTCATATATTAAGTAATTATATAAGTAACCTTTTTTCTGATTTAAAAACTAATTTCGCTGAGGAAAAATCATCACACCGACTAAACGTTTTCTCCAGTTTGCATATATTATTTCTTTAAGTGTTCTGTTATAGTAAGACTTTTTCCTGGAGCAAAACATTTTTTTTTGCACAACTTAAAGACAACCCTCACAAATAGATGCTGAATTCACAGCTAGCATTGATGCCTGCACTTATTTAATACCACAAAAAATGTAAAAATAAACCTCCACCTTAATAGTCCCAAGGATTTGGCAGCTTACAACAAACAAATCCATGTCACTTTTCAACTACACTACATTCATTATTATGCCTGGCATAGGAGGTTAACTCTACAACGTTAAACCTACGATCGCCAAGGCAAACAGTGATCAAACAACAAGTAGAAAATATGCCTGGCAAAAGAGGTTAACATTACAAGTTATTTCTCGAAAGCCATTCGGTGAACAGAAAGCATTAATTATTAGAAAACAATACTACACATAACAGGGAAACAAAACTACAAAAACTGGGTTTATGACAAAAAGGATTCCTGTTTTAACTGTCCCAAGCTGTATCCTAAGATAGAACATCAAGCCCAAAGTCAATGCCTAAAAGTGGCCCTAGCAAAAATGAAATCAGATAAGGTAACAATATTATTGCTGCAAGAAATGATGATCTCATCTGCAAGTATGGTAGCATCATTGCAGAGAGACATGGGCAAGACAACCTTCACCTGGTGTCACAAGGGATTCGACAGCTTTCAAGGCTGCTGATACAGCTCAGAACCAACAACTCCATGGGGATTCACCTCAAAGACTTTCTAAAGCCAGAGTATTTTGACCACATTGTGGCTTGAGTTAAGACCCTTTGCAACTTTGAGGAATCATCAGCAAAGTCAGTCGGAATACCATCCCTTGCACTGAAGTTAGGCCATGCCATAAATAAGTGCATCACCATCCAAAGAGGTAAGGCTTTGAGAGAAAAAAGACCAGGTGCCGCTACAAGACATGGACAATCTCGAAAAGCTTATGGGATCTGAATGGAGTGATAGCATTTCATATCACTCACTAGGAACACTCTACAAGAGGAAATTTAACAAGCCAGATCTGCTTCCAGTTACAGAAGACTTGGAGGTGTTGAGAAAGCATCTCCTTCAAAAGATTGTCACTTGTACAGAGACCTTAAAAGCTGCACCAACAATACAGAATTGGAGTGAGTTAGCTGAAACAACCCTTTATCGGGTGATAACATTCAATAAACAACGAGGCGGTGAAGTTTCAAAGATGCTGTTGAGTTCATTTGTAGAAAAGCCAGACTGGAAGAAAACAGCAACAAAAGGAATTGAAGATTGTCAGCTTTGATTTTGAAAGTACAGTGTGTTTATTGCCACAGTTTCCCAAGTTATAGATTAATTGGCTAGTAAGACACATGAGACATGATATTATGCTAGTGCACAGAGAACAATTTGTAAACTCCATGAAATGACCCTGGAGATGGCAAAAGTATGCAAAATTTTGAGAATTAGTGGATTGGGGTGAAAACTCTGAAGCCACTGTTTAAGGACAAAAGCTAATTATAAATTCTCTAGGTATGATGACTACATTGGAAAGATAACAAAAGAAAGGCACTTTATCTACCAGTCCCAAAAAATATTTTCAGCGTTGAACTACTCATATATTAAGTAATTATATAAGTAACCTTTTTTCTGATTTAAAAACTAATTTCGCTGAGGAAAAATCATCACACCGACTAAACGTTTTCTCCAGTTTGCATATATTATTTCTTTAAGTGTTCTGTTATAGTAAGACTTTTTCCTTGAGCAAAACATTTTTTTTTTGCACAACTTAAAGACAACCCTCACAAATAGATGCTGAATTCACAGCTAGCATTGATGCCTGCACTTATTTAATACCACAAAAAATGTAAAAATAAACCTCCACCTTAACAGTCCCAAGGGATTTGGCAGCTTACAACAAACAAATCCATGTCACTTTTCAACTACACTACATTCATTATTATGCCTGGCATAGGAGGTTAACTCTACAATGTTAAACCTACGATCGCCAAGGCAAACAGTGATCAAACAACAAGTAGAAAATATGCCTGGCAAAAGAGGTTAAATTAGCCTTGAAAATATTCTCATTATTAAACAGATCACCTGCCTTGTTAGTTTGAATATGCACTGCTCTCAACTCAGTCAGAGCCACATACAACCATTTAAGTTACTTTTGTTAAGCATGGCCTGTATATTAACTAAATACTTCAAAACAAAAGGCCACCTTCATGTTTGCTACTTTTTTAAAGAGAGACATTATTAAAATTGTGCAATTATGTAATATGCTATATATGTGTGCTGGACATGGTTGACATAGAAAGCAAAAGGGGACATAAGGTCTCAGTGCTGTTAATGCTTGATATTAAAGGAGCAATGGACATCTTAGTCAAGAAAAGACAAGAGGCCAACATCAATACAAACAACAAATTTTTCTTTGCCCGCCCGTCTGAAGACTCATTGAATCACATTCGCCACTGGGACTGCCTGAGAAAACAATGTACTGGGCTTAAATTAAAACAACCTGATTTGATAACAAGTACCCACCTTAGAAAGTATGTTGCAACGGTTTCCCAAGTGTTAGACCTCCAAGAAAAAGAGTTAGATTGGCTGGCAAGACACATGGGACATGATATCAGAGTACACAGGGAATATTATAGACTCCACGAGTCAACCCTGGAGCTAGCTAAAGTCGGCAAAATATTGGCACTAATGGACTGCCTGAGAAAACAATGTACTGGGCTTAAATTGGCACTAATGGATGAGGAAAACATCAGTCAAGCCATTGGGAAATCTTTAAATGACATTGACATTCCGGGTGGCAAGAAAGAGCAAATTTAGAGGGAAGTTCATGACCAACAAAACAGATTTTTTTCCAGGCGCACTAACTATACAGAAACATAACAAAAGAACAGCACTTTATGTACCAGTCAAAAAAAACTATTTTCACCGTTAAACTACTTATATAAGTAATTATATAAGTAACCTTTTTTCTGACGTAAAAACTAATTTTGCTGAGGAAAAATTATGACACCGACTAAACGTTTTCTCCAGTTTGCATATATTATTTGTTTAAGTGTTCTGTACGGCATGTTTTAGTAAGACTTTTTCCTTCAGCAAAACATTTTTTTTTTGGCACAACTAAAAGACAACCCTCACAAATGCTGAATTCAGGGCTAACATTGATGCCTGCACTTATTATACCACAAAAAATGTAAAAAAAAACCTCCGCCTTAATGGTCTTAAGGGATTTGGCAGCTTACAACAAACAAATCCATGTCACTTTTCAACTACACTACATTCATTATTATGCCTGGCATAGGAGGTTAACTCTACAATGTTAAACCTACGATCGCCAAGGCAAACAGTGATCAAACAACAAATAGAAAATATGCCTAGCAAAAGAGCTTAACATCACAAGTTATTTCTCGAAAGCCATTAGGCAAACAGAAAGCATTAATTATTAGAAAATAATACTACACATATAAGGGGAAAAAACAACTACAAAAACTGGGTTTATGACAAAAAGAATTCCTGTTTTAACTGTCCCAAGCTGTATCCTAAGATAGGACATCAAGCACAAATTCAGTGCCCAAAAGTTGCCCTAGCAAAAATGAAATCAGATGAGGTAACAATTATTGCTGCAAGAAATGATGATCTCATCTGCAAGTATGGTAGCATCATTGCAGAGAGACATGGGCAAGACAACCTTCACCTGTCGTCACAAGGGATTCGACAGCTTTCAAGGCTGCTGATACAGCTCAGAACCAACAACTCCATGGGGATTCACCTCAAAGACTTTCTAAAGCCAGAGTATTTTGACCACATTGTGGCTTGAGTTAAGACCCTTTGCAACTTTGAGGAATCATCAGCAAAGTCAGTCGGAATACCATCCCTTGCACTGAAGTTAGGCCATGCCATAAATAAGTGCATCACCATCCAAAGAGGTAAGGCTTTGAGAGAAAAAGACCAGGTGCCGCTACAAGACATGGACAATCTCGAAAAGCTTATGGGATCTGAATGGAGCGATAGCATTTCATATCACTCACTAGGAACACTCTACAAGAGGAAATTTAACAAGCCAGATCTGCTTCCAGTTACAGAAGACTTGGAGGTGTTGAGAAAGCATCTCCTTCAAAAGATTGTCACTTGCACAGAGACCTTAAAAGCTGCACCAACAATACAGAATTGGAGTGAGTTAGCTGAAACAACCCTTTGCCGGGTGATAACATTCAATAAACGACCAGGTGGTGAAGTTTCAAAGATGCTGTTGAGTTCATTTGTAGAAAGGCCAGACTGGAAGAAAACAGCAACAAAATGAATTGAAGATTGTCTAGAGCCAATTGAGAAGGAACTGTGTAAGAGGTATAAAGTACATGTAATAACACATTCAGTCATTTCACTATCAATACACACAAAAAAAAATTGCAGACATCTTGGAATACATGCACTGTGATATAAGATACACTTCCAAATCTGTCACCAGACGCTAGGCCAGAAACATAACAAAAGAACAGCACTTTAAGTACCAGTACAAAACAACTATTTTCACCCTTGAACTACTATAAGAAACCTTAGCTTTTTTTGATTTGAAACTGATTTTGCTGAGGGAAAATTATCACACTGACTAAAAGTTTTCTCCAGTTTACATATATCATTTGTTTAAGTTTGCTGTTATAGTAAGACTTTTTCCTTGAGCAAAACATTTTTTTGGCATAACTTAAAGACCACCCTCACAAATAGTTGCAGGCATCAAGGGTAGCTGTGAATTTCAAAATTAAATTAGCCTTGAAAATATTCTCATTATTAAACAGATCACCTGCCTTGTTAGTTTGAATATGCACTGCTCTCAACTCAGTCAGGGCCACATACAACCATTTAAGTTACTTTTGTTAAGCATGGCCTGTATATTAACTAAATACTTCAAAACAAAAGGCCACCTTCACGTTTGCTACTTTTTTAAAGAGAGACATTATTAAAATTGTGCAATTATGTAATATGCTATATATGTGTGCTGGACATGGTTGACATAGAAAGCAAAAGGGGACATAAGGTCTCAGTGCTGTTAATGCCTGATATTAAAGGAGCAATGGACATCTTAGTCAAGAAAAGACAAGAGGCCAACATCAATACAAACAACAAATTTTTCTTTGTCCGCCCGTCTGAAGACTCATTGAATCACATTCGCCACTGGGACTGCCTGAGAAAACAATGTACTGGGCTTAAATTAAAACAACCTGATTTGATAACAAGTACCCACCTTAGAAAGTATGTTGCAACGGTTTCCCAAGTGTTAGACCTCCAAGAAAAAGAGTTAGATTGGCTGGCAAGACACATGGGACATGATATCAGAGTACACAGGGAATATTATAGACTCCACGAGTCAACCCTGGAGCTAGCTAAAGTCAGCAAAATATTGGCACTGGTGGACTGCCTGAGAAAACAATGTACTGGGCTTAAATTGGCACTAATGGATGAGGAAAACATCAATCAAGCCATTGGGAAATCTCTAAATGACATTGACGTTCCGGTTGGCAAGAGTGAGCAAATTTAGAGGGAATTTCATGACCAACAAAACTGATCTTTTTCTAGGTGCACTAACTATACAGAATTGGGGTGAGTTACCAAAAAAAATAAGCTTAGAGGCAACTGATCACCTTCAATAAACAACTAGCTGATGAAGTTAAAAAAAAACATGTTGCTATAAACATTAATTAGAGAAAGGAGAACAATAGATTAACACTATACTAAACATTGCATCCTGTTTCTATTTTTACGTTTCTGTAATTTGTAACATTACACATTTGTTGAAATGGATTTCTCTACAAAAATTAACGTTAAAAAAGAACAACTACGTTTTGACCGTTCGAACGTCACTTTCAAGCTGAGAAGTAAAAACTTTTCATGTGGTTATATACACCTGTGAAAAGGTTTATGATTGAGATACTGACTAAAAACTCTAAAATACTTCCATAGAAACAAACTAATACAAGAAAATTACTGCATTAATTGTATTGTTTAATATCAGTTTTAAGAACCAAATTTTGTACACTTTCTTAATAAAAAACCTAACGATAGTCTTTCAAAATAGTCAATAGCAGTATTTGTATCAACAGCAACCACTGCATTTTGAGAGTCAATTTTTGATGTTAGATTAGTTTAACGATTGGATTAGTTAAAAAAGTTATATAGTCAGAATGACAGTCATCTGTATATTTTAGAAAACATTTTACTGTTTCTATTTAATGTGGCGTATCAAGAACCTGAATAATTCTAAGTTTGGCCTTTAACATATACATATTGTTATTATTTACTAATAGAGGCAAGGACTTACTGTCTTATATTTCACTCCACTATTCACCCCCTTTGAGTTGGTTAGTCAGGATGACAAGTTGATTCAGACACCAATGAGACAAGCTAAAGTTTTTTTTTGTAAATTTGTATTTATAACTACTTTGGATTGTTGAACAACCAGGATATTTTTTTAAATGTTCATATTTTTTACAAGTGTTACTAATTCGTTAGATGGCTTGCATTATTAATGTTGAATTATTGACGTGGAGTTTCTCCATGGATCAGGGTAGTTAATGTAAAGCTTAAGATTGTCTTGCTAAGTTTTATCATAATATTAATCCTTTCTTTAGCAATATGTTAATGATTAATTTGATTTTTGATGAAATATTTCTGTTGTTTGTTTCTCTCTTAAAGGTAATGTTTGTTTTGTTGTTGAGGTGTGCATGTATAGGTGAGCTTTTTTAGGAATTACACGCAGACATTATGCATGCAGAAATTAAGTTAGAGAAACAATAGCTGGAGTCTGTACCATGTTCCCAGACTCTCTTTTTCAAATACTTCACATTTGATTTTATTTTGTATTGCTATTATACAACACAAGTCTCTTAATAATGCATTGACACAGTATATACTAATTTATTAGCTTTTCCTTGAGACTGAGGGTTCTATTGTGGTGAGAAATTGATATTAACACATTTTAATTTTATTGGATGTTATTTCTTGTTGACTCACACACCAATCAGTATTCTAACATTGTTGTTTCTGATCAAAAATATTATTACAGGAACAACCTGTGACTAAGAACCTGGTTTTTAAGAACCTGTTGGGCTAAAATTGCAAGTTAGGCAACGGACCTCTATACAACAACCTTTATAGCCTAAAATTTGAAACACGTTCTCGTTTTCTAATGATCTATACAAAAAATACTGTAAAATTGGGCAAATAAGATAACTTAACATTCAGGATCCTCTTTGAATCGAAGACAAAGGTGCCTTTATAATCACTCCAACTGCAATGTATTGGTGCAGATTTTATGTCTAGGAATATTATAAGATAAATACCACTAAAAGCCCTTATAGCTCAAATGCAGTTTTTTCGTCAGAAAATAAGAACTTATTTAAGAACCTAAATAGCCTAAATTATTGCTGATTGACATTTATAAAAGAACTTGTCCAGGGTAATGTTCGAAAAGGCAGGTTCTTAGACACTGGTTTTTACTGTACTTTTTCTGACCGTTTAATAAAGTGAAGAATTTCAATATTTGACGGCAGATTTTAACGTTTAAGCGTATAGTTTCTGGTTCTACTGAGCTGGCTGCTTATATTTTGCCAAGAGAGTGTTGATTATTAGCTATGCTCACCCCCCTATTTTCCACAATTAAATATTTCTGACCTGCATCATGTTGAAAGACCACTTTAGCTCACATGAATAATTCACACTCCCTTTGGTTAAACTTAAATTCATTACTTGTTTCAGCATTGTAGGGGGAATACCCATATAAGAGTGACCGGAGAAAAATCAGGGAAGTTGTTGTTCTCATTATTTCCTGGTTAATACATACACCTTGAAATGTACCAAAATAAAGGTCAACCCTGTCATCTTATATGGGAGCCCCTCCAGCTACCAGCTACTAGCCTGAGGACACAGACGAATTTCCGGTCTTGGCAATCTCTACACCACTCTCCACAGAAAAGCGACGACCAGAAATATGTCTGTGTCTGCAGGCTACCAGCTGCCAGCTGTCCAGTTGTTATTATACAGAAGTTAAATAATATTAATAAATGACTGTTGAAATTGAACAACATGCATACTGCTGTTTACTTACAATAATAATAATTATTATTAATATTGCTAACAATGCCTAAAGTCTTTTAGCCGGTTAGAAAATTTCTTTATCAGTGTCATTTCTGTGGCCCATAAGAGACACCTTTCAAAGTAACAATGTAAAAAATTTGCAAATGAACAAAGCCCACGAGTGGTGATTGTTTAATTTTCAGCTACCCATGGGGTGAGCCATCCTACTTTGAAAATAAACAGTTGACCAGCCTTTCCTAACACCTGGCAAGCCACAAAGGTTGCTAGAGAAACTACTGTTTTGTTTTTTTTTACAAGGCGGTGTAGCCTTTCCACTGACCTTTTTCTTTGGTAATGAAAACACATTGAGCCAAAAATTAAATGACAGCTAGTTCGAATAAGAGCCATGTGAATACTGCTAATCTGCGGTGTTACAATACTTGGCTTAAATACCACTGGATAGTACGGAGCTCTCTAGAACCTCTAATTTCATTGGATTTTTTATTGCACGCAGCTCTATTTCTCAGTCAATCCTCAGCCAGTGACCATCCCCTTGCCCCTGGGCCAGCTAAAAGGTTACAAACCTCATGTTTGAACGGTACGCAATTGCCGGGTCTAAAGTACAGATCACATTCCACAGGTCAAGAGTGTAGGTCACTGCTCCATCGATAAATTACCAAACCACACAGATTCCCCTCGATCTAATAGAGCATTTTGTTAAGAGATTAGGGCTAGGAGACAGTTTTAATGCTGTTCATTTATCTCAATCGTGGTGACCTGTACCCTGACCTGTGGAAATGTGACCTGTATTTCAGACCTGCCGTGTAAAATGTTTCTTTCATCAAAATGCACCACCACAACAAGATTTGTTTTTTTTGTCTTCACTGAAGAATATTGGTCTACCCACAGGCGGTCCAAACTCACGTTATGAGGGAAGGGTGTAAAGTAATTTACATACCATAGATGATGTGCCGGTGTCACATTACAGGCAACCGTTGAAAACATAAGAGACTTTGTATAAGAAATATATTACTGAGATTTGCGAACGCTAAATAACGCTAAACCTTACTTTTTGTTAAATGAAATGAATAAAAAAGACTTACCTGCAATGTACTCCACTGTGTTATGATGTCTGTTTGTCATATTACTGGCTTTTTTGGCTTTATTGCGTAATCAAAACACAGTGGAATACATTGCAGGTAAGCCTTTTTTATTCATTTCATTTAACAAGGTAAGGTTTAGTAAGGTTTAGCGTTATTTAGTGTTCGCAAATCTCAGTAATATATTTCTCATACAAAGTCTGTACTATTTTCAACGGTCGCCTGTAAAACGTGACACCAGCACGTCATCTATGGTATGTAAATTACTTTACACCCTTCCCTCGTAACGTGAGTTTGGGTGGCCTGTGGTCTATTTCGTGAAAATTAAGGCTTCACCCCAAAAGAATTCCATACAATGTTCTTAAGTATTTTCTTTTTACTCTGTACCCCTAAAGAAATACTCAATTCTTAAAACTTACCATTCCGTTGGTCCTCCAAGATCCACATTTAAGACTTGAGTCTTCTTTTTTTGGTCAGCAGAAGACTTTGGGCGTTGAAAAAGGTGCTCCTTCTTCGTTATATAGACGTTAAATACTTTTCACCAAACCTTCCAAGACTTGAACGACTGCGGTAGGTCTGTCAGCGGTCTTATGTCCCCCCATACCCCCCATACATGAAGTACCTTCCTGGGCTACCGCCCAGCTCTGAACTGTCGAGCTTTGTAGCTACAAGTTGACATTGTACAAATAGGCAGTTGTGATCCGCGAAGTGGTCTTAAACAGTACAAAAGAACCCTTAGTTCTGTTTCTTCGAATTTCACGTCTTTTCGGTTTCAGGTAAGTTTCTTCTAGTTACTGATAACGTTTGGTTTCTGTAGGTGTATTTCAAGGGCGGTCCACCATCTTAAATTTGCCTATTCGTCTCGGACGCAAGAAAGATAAAACCTTACAAGAAAATCTACGAAGACTAGAAAACTGCTGTATAATTAAGTCCTTGAAAGCTACAAATTAAGCGAACGAATTATTTTAAATTATTATATACAGAGAGTACTATTTGAGCCTCTGATTTCGTCGCGCTTCCATGCAGGCGAAATCGTCGCATATCAGGAATTGTTTGGCACGTTAACGCCACTAGTGAGCTCAGTGCAACCATAGCAACGACAGAAACGAGAAAATAAACGAAAAAAAGACTCTTAACGTGCAGCACACTTTTTAGCAGGTTTCTTTGCCGTCATGGCAATGCAGTCGTCAATTAAATCTTAGCCTGTTCCAGGCTCTCAGATAGTAGACTGTAAGGCATGTAAAAATATAAGCGCGTGGTGTTGGAAAAAGGGGGAGGTGGCAGGAAAAAGGAAGGGAGAGAGAGAGCCTGTAATGATTTCTTTTGGGGTGGGTAGAAAACGAAGACCTAAGACCCAGAAGCGAAGACCCATCTCAAAATACATACATACATATTCATAATCACAGGAGTTCAGGCTTCAGGAGTAATCATTGATCGTTTATTGTGACAGTGCTGTTTCGTATGGTCCAAAATTGTAGAACCACACTCATCAGGCAACTTCAACGATTGACCGTTAAAATTAAAAGGTGGCAGTAAAATTTGGGTGGTTGTTATAGGGATGTGTTAAGAGATTGTATCTAGGTAACAGATGGATTGTGTCTTAGTTATGTTACTCTAGAGTTCTGAAGTACATATCTGTTTCTGTGGGGGCATGAGCTCTTTTTTACAAATGATGATGAACTTTTCATAAAGACAAAGATTACATTTTTTGCTAATGTTGTTATAGGGTACATACATACGTGCATACTTGTATTCTTGGTAGAATGTATTTCGTAGAACGCTCAATTCATTAAATTGAAGAGCATTGACTATTAACTTGTAGTAATCATAGATTAATGAGTGCATTTGAATTTTCTTAGCTTCATATTAGCTTTTGTGTCGTCAAGCATTATTTCGAGTGGAAGAGATCATGAATTAAAATAAACATTCTTTTCTTAAAAAGTGCTCTTCACATAAACGGCTTCCAAATATCTCACTCATTAACTCTTTACTCTTAACATATCTTACTCTCCCTCAAGCATGGTCGATAAAAATGTAAAGTAGATAGTAAAAAGTTCTATGTTGCTAAAAAGATAAACATGTCACTACAAACTTCGAAAAAATGGTAGCCTTGAAGATTAAAAAGTCGTGGCTTTTTGCGTGACACAACTTGAAGTGAAAACAATGATCATAGGAGCGACAGAAACGTATTAGGTTTTTGCTAGATTACTGATGTCAGAGAACTGGACAGAATCTTTTGCCATAGTGCAGACTTTTCATCTCATGATTATTTTAAGTTCATGTAGATCACTCAGTTCAACATGTTTTAAACTTAGCTTGCTTCAGCGACTGAGAAACTTATCATGCAAAATGGCCCGCGTAGATATATTAGACGTGAATACAGCATTACAGTTGTAACAACCTGCACTGATGCATGGATAAAATTCTTCAAGCTTGCTTTATCCCAGAATATTATTTTTTCGGGCATGTGAGAGGTTAAACTACAAATGTGTAAATCGACTCAAACCCACGGGTAAACTTCTCACAGCACATGTTACCTGGTCTCTATGTGTGTGTTTCTACGAAGTTCCAGCTCGATTTGAACGGCATTGACCGAAAAAGTTGTAGCAGAATCATCAGCTCAGTGATAAAACCTGCTTAGAAAACAACTCCAAAGTTTATTCTTTTGCCGAACTCAAATATTTCCCTGTAATCATCTTGTTGACCTTGATGGAACCAGAGTGATACATGTGATTGCTATTTGCGCTTATGACAATTGCTTGTGATGTAAATAACTCGAGCTAAATGATTCAAAATGGCGCAGAAAATGTAGACAAACAACGAAACGCTTGAAAAAAAGGTCACCCTTGAGTGCCACAGGAAACCCAACTGAGTACCATAGGAGATGCATGATTATGTGTTGTGTTCGATGTCAATAACTTCAGAGGAGTTCAGGCTTCAGGTGTAAATAATCGATCGTTTTTTTGCGACGGTGCTGTTTCGTAAGGTCCGAAATTATAAGACCACATTCATCAGGCGACTTGAATGATTGACCATTAAAATTAAAAGCTGGCAGTAAAATTTGGGTGGTTGTTTTAGGGATGCGTTAAAAGATTGTATCTAGGTAACAGATAGATTGTGTCTTGGTTACATTACTCTAAAGTTCTGAAGTACATACTTGCTTCTGTGGGGCATGAACTTGCTAGTTCATTTCGCCTGTTTAGGCCACAAAAAGCTCTTTTTTACAAATGATGATGAATTTTTTATAAAGACAAAGATTACATTTTTTGCTAATGTTGCTATAGGGTTTACATTTCTTTAAAACTTTCCAATTTATCTGGAAAGGTTTCTTAGAGTCTTGTAAAGTCCAAATATAACTGGAGAGTTCTGTTTCATTTCTTCTGTTTGAGCATCGAAAGGAGGACTGATGATTTCTGTAACATTTTGCCAGTCCAACGTAAGTTTCAGTTGTTTTTGCTGTGGTTACAGTGGCTTTGTAGATTACATTGGATTGGAGGCATTTTTCTTTGAGTGAACAATCTGGTTTTTTTCTGCAATTACAGGTGTCAGGTTGTTGTGTTGGCGAGTTGAAATTTGAAAGAACGTACTTGTTGCGTGATGAGATGACAGATTTCATGTTAGGCATGCATGAGTAGCTCAGTTTTAGTGTGGGTCTGTTAAAAATCTTGTGGAGTGGGTGGTTTTTTGGAAATCATTTGTTGATGATGTGCAGAAATTTAGTTAGTTCTGATGTTTGAGTTGAAAGGAGGGTTGTAACGTGTGATGTTTCTTGTTCATTTCCTTTTGTTTTTCACAGCTTGATCTTGTGGGGGGTTGTATGTGGTCGTATCCACTTTCTGTTAGAGCTTTCTGGTAAGGGGCAATGGATCGGTCAAATACTTCTTTGCTGGATGAGATGCTAGTTAACCTTTTGTTAATGTTGAGTGGGATATTTTTTAGTAGTGCTGGGGGTTGGTTGCTCTGTTGGTTGACATACGACAGTTTGTTATTAGGCTTCATAAATGGCTTGTTGCACCCGTTTGTGAGGTTGAAGGTCACATAAAGAAAGTTGATGATCTTTTTGTTAGCTTCGATTGTGATTTTAAGGCCATTCAATTTGAACACTTGGCAGACTCCTTATTTGGTTTTTTCAATTTCTTTTGGAGTGGCCTTGTCACAGGCCAACTTCATTTTTGAATTTTCGTTCTATCGAGGACAATATGTAGGCTCCTATTAACTTCGACGCGTTTCTGCTCTGTCGTAAGAGCCCACGGTGACATCAAACATTTCGTTTGCCTTCTTCTTGGTCTAAGGAGAATTTGGGTGGTAAAGAAGTGACTTTTTCATGTGGGTGATGATTTGGCAGTCTTGTTGGGTGATGGTGGTGAATCGTGAGGCATAGTTTAATGCTTTCAGTAATAGATCTTCAGATATGGATGGGTAAAAATTGCAGACATCAAAGGTCTTCAAAGGTCTGTCGTATGTCCACCAATAGAGCAACCACCCCCCCCGGAATAGTTTAATAAGAGTCAGAAGGTCATACACTGTTAAAACGAAATGGTGTTAACGATTTCAATGCTTTGTTAATCATAATATTATAATTATATCCATGGAATTATCATAAGAATTTAATCGACTTGTAACAAATGAAGCTTCTGTAACACTCATAGTGTAACCAATTATAAGCTGTGAGAAGCATTTTCCACAGGACAGGAAACGTTCCCATATCGGATTGACTCTATATTTCTAATAAACACTACGAACTTCTTTGCCTCAATGAAAACAGTCATCAAAGTCTTGTTTTGACTCTTCTGAAAACGATAACTTACTTTCCACATTTCCAAGCCTTCCATGTTTGAACAAGAGGATAAAAGGGGGCAATGTGCACACTTTCTAGTACTACTTCAAAATCTTACCATTTTCAGAGGGTACTGTAAAAAGTCGTATATGGGCTTGTGCTTTTCTATGAGAAGACAGTGTGGCGTCAAACTTTGTGTCCAAAAAAGCTTAGACTGTAAACTGCATTTTAATAGTACGGTTCTGTTTTTCCATTGTTTATTTTCCTGCTAAAAAAAGCAAATCACCTTGTACACAATCTTGGGCAAAACTGTTGAGAAAATTGCACACTTGGAGAGCATTTTTTGAAGCATGGTAGTTGTACTGATTCTTCCTTCCCCGCTGCTGCCCCTGGACGCAATGTTGTTGTGTCTTCAAAAGAAAGCCTGGATTTTTGTAGGAAGCAACATTGAACTGGGGGAAGGGGATTTCTTTCTACAAAGCCGTTGTTTTGGAAATAGTTGTGTTGCATAAGGATACTACACATTAGCTGCTTTGGTGGTGGGGCAGGAAAAGGAAGGAGAGCTTGCAATTACATCTCAAGAACTGGAATATCTGCATTGAAAAAGTCAATGTGAAATGCTGATTGGCAGAGATCGACATTAGTAATGACGTCATTACCCTTGGCACGTGCTTTTCAATGTTTGTTTACATTCGCGCTCGTTTCTGCTTTGCGCTTATTGGCAGAAATCTGACAGCTCAGTTGACGGGAAGCCACAGGGGATTGGAGGTGAAATTCAAGTTCCAGAGATGTAGTTGCAAGCTCTCCATCCTAATTTCCCACCCTGCCGCCAGAATGCCCCAGAGAGCTTGCTCGCAGGCTAACTACACATTAAGGGAAACACGTTCTCAAATTGTTTTGTCTGGGATTGTAGCTTCGTTACACTTATGTCTTTTGGTGATAAGCTTTCCTTGCCAACCAGATGTTTTTCTCACTGTTTCGGATCCCACAGCAGAACTCTCGTCTGCCATTATTTTTGCAACCGTTTATGTACTGCGAAGCCATACATCATGTGATTAGTGTCGAATCATAACAGGTCAAATCATGACTGTCAAAACATGTCTGAAAATCCAGGTGTATACATAGTGCTCAATGAAATCAGCTGTAAAAAGCTTGATTCCAATAATTTTACTCTGTCTTCAATGTTCTCTTTCCAAAATGCATGGTCCATAAAAAGAAAAGCTGTGTATCTTTTCATACAGCCCATCTGATAGGGTGCAATAAAAAATCAGAAATTGTGCGATATTTTCAGGGTAGATTGTGTGATAAGACAGGACCATTATGCGATAAATTATGCGATTTTGTCAGGGCTAATTAACATTGTTTTACCATGTTTCAAAGGAGAAAAATCACTTCAATATTGTTTAATAGGCAATTTTAATGTAAAAGAATAATAAAACATCTATCGTAAAACAAAATAGTTAAATTTGTCCAATTATCTTGACATGGAAAAGAAAACAAATAGAAAGAAAGAAAAAGGACACTTGTTTAATATTACATGTCGCCATTACACCGCTGACCACACTGCTTGTCTCTGAAATCAAAATGGCTGCCCAGATACCTCCATCAAAGGTTTCAAATGTCTTGCAAGGCTTTCTTTAGTGGAAAATCACCATAAATAACATCAAGGTTGGGAAAATGTTTGATTAAAGTTAGAATTTGTTGCTTACTCTACTTGAATTTAGTGGTTTTTTTACGAATTATGCGATTTTCTTCAAATTGTGCGATCGGATGCGATTTGAGGTCAATAAATTGTGCGAAATCGCACCATTGCGTAATATCAGATGGCTTGATAATTAATAGTTTTTTTCCATATTCATATTCATTCATTTCCTTGTCAGAATCAAATCGGATCACAACTTGTGTATTTTTCAAAAATTACTTATCTAATTTTTGTATGTAAACCTTCAAGCAGTTGCAGGCAGTAAGGAGTGTTGCTTCAGGCAGTAAATTTTACCGGCTACTGCCTGACAAGAAGAACACTAACAATGCATATTTCTTTTAGCCTTTGCTGTGCTTTAAAATAGAAGGGCAATATTTTTATTTCAGTATACTGTAATACAGAGTTTAATAATAATAACTTAATGAATAGACCTTGTCACAGTTTTTGACGCCATCTTGACAATTAGGCAAATGCATGCGAAATTACAGTGTTTGTATGAGAATCTGATGTCGAATAATTTCCGTATAATGGCTATTCTGAAAAAAATATCAGATTATTGTAAACTAAAGCTTCAATCCTAAGGATTCTACTGAAAAAAATTGAGGGTGCTTCATGCCCTAGAAGACCTAGAACCACGTTTTAGAATTTTCTATACATTTGTCTGTAAGAAATTCCTGGGAAAATTACGGACAAATATGTGGAAAATCTAAAGCAAGCCTCTGGAGAAATTTAAGCATAGGTATGCCCCCAAAATTGTTTAGTGCAATCCTTTGCTTAGTAGCTTTAGTTTACAACTGATATTTTTTTCAGAATAGCCATTTTAGGGAAATTATTCGACATTAGATTCTCATACAAACACTGTAATTTCTCATACGTTTGCTACCCTGCTATCTGTTCACAGGGTACACGTTTGCCAACACTGTACTCGTCAAGATGGTGTCGAAAACCGTGGCAAGGTCTATTATATGCTCACATGCACATTACATTAGAATGCTTACAGTAAAACATAGAGGAGTATATTACAGTACATAAAAAATATAAATATAGTGATGAATATTACATGAATTTGCATACAATTTAGTTTAAGGTAAAAATAAGGAAACAAAGACTTAATAAAATGGGAATAAACTACTAGCAGTTTTGGAGTCAGTCTTCAGATGAACTGTCTGGTTTTTTGACCGAGACTCTTTGGTTCTGGACTGGGACTCATAATTTTTCGCAAGGTGACTCCCAGGGCTCACCATAACTATTTGTTATAATATGTAACAAAATCACTATCAACTTAAATACCACATGCCAAAATGCCGCTTGTTTCTATAAGTTTCTTTTCTCTAGTGGAAGTAGATCATGTTTTGGAGGATTCTTAATTGAGTGGGTGAATGTGATTTTAGCTGCTTGTTTCACACTGAGAGCGGTCATAACATGCATATTTTATTTTCTGTGGATTTTGCTGCAGGTCATGGCAGGATTTGCCCTCTGAAGCAAGTAGCATTTCTTTGACCTCATTTGAAGCATATAGCTCTTTATTACAACTAAATAAGTGTTTTAGGGCTTTTAAATTACTCCAAAGTGCCTTTCGATCTGAATAACTAAATGATTTTCTTTTTTTGTCCCTGAATGCAATGATTTCCAGCAATATTTTGTCACACTGGGCTCACTTTGTTAGTGTTCTCTGCAGGATGTTTTCAAATTCTAACAGAAAATCAGGGCTGTCAAACCAAAATGAAGCCTATTTAATGCCCAGCAAGCTAAGAGAAAAACAAAGTAAGGCAAGAAAAGCAAAAGAAGAGGGGAGGAAAGAAAGTGAAAAGAAAAAGTCAAGACTGCTGTGTCACTTTTAAACCCAAAAGCTATCTTGAAATTTTGCTTTCTATGCATGCCCAAACTTTGGAAGTGAATATTTTCATTTTTGCATGTTGATCACAATTAGGGTACGAAGTGTACGACCTGTCAACAAATTTTTGGTGAGTCAAGTTTTAGTTTTTGAAAGCCAGACAGTGACCAGTAAACGGCTCACCCAGTCATGAGCAAATGGGGTAACAAACATTTTGTTCTTGTTGGTGTTTAATTTGCTTTTTGATAAAAAAAGAAATTAAAAGAGACTAAAAATTAAATGAAATGAAACTAGATGGCTGAGAAAACTATAATTTATGTACTCAATTTTTTGTCAAAAACAAGGAAATCAGGTGGTTGGTTTGATTGATTTTGTATAATAGTAGATATCCATTGTGTTTGATTGGTTTCAAAATTGAACTCACAGGAAAAGTGTTGTTTGATAATATTTGCTGACCAAACCCAACTGAACTCAAATGACATTTGATTGACAATGCCTGGGGTGGGAAGGGGTGTAAAGGCACTTACATTATAGTCCCTGCGAGCAGAGGCCCTTCGATCTTCCTAGATAAGCCTAGAAGGGCGTCTGCTCGTAGGGTACACTACACAATTGAGAACTGGTCTAAAACAGCATTTCATTCATTACCTCAAACGATTAATTCCCACAGACTTTGTCCGTTTGTCTTGTAATGTCAACATCTCAAACACAACTATCAGTATTTTCTTATTCTTGTCCAAAGTTTCAGTGCTTGTACATTATTCAAGTTGTAATGTAACTGGTTTTCTCTCTTTGTCTCTCTCTCTCTCTATATATATTTACTTTTCCAAGGTTGGGGACTCCAACAAAGTGGCCCAACGGGTCCGCTGAAGAAAAATGGCCATAAATTTGTTCCAACGGCTCTAATCACCTCCAAATTCTACCTAGGTAACACACCATAGATCTGCTTTCCATTCGCAATATTTCTTCACGACACATTTGCACCAAGAGCGAATCAAAGGTCGCCAATCTCTGGAAACCTTCCCTTTTAAAGCCATCAACAAAACCTTGGCAGGGCTCGAAATTGTGACTAATACAGTCACCAATGTGACTAACATTTTCTCCTTGGCGACTAAAAATTCTAGTTTAGTCGCCAAAGTGGCGACCAGATTTCTCTATGATTTAGATTTAAATTAAAACAGTAAAGTTGAAACAAACATTTCATCCTATCCTGCTTTGCTTTCATCATAAAAAATGTGCCAAATCGCATAAACAAAGCCAGTTTACCTACAAATTTATACCGAATCCTATCCATGATATTTTCAAATCTGATGGATCGCACCATATACTAAGTAGGGCTTCTGATAGGTCGCGGGAAAAAAAGGCAAAAATCGCTGGATTTTTAGGGGCAAATTCGCGGAAAAATCGACCAATTTCACGGGAATTTTGGGGGCAAACTTAGCCGCAAATCAATCAGTAAAAAAATAGCAATTTTGTGGTTAGAGATCGATCCATTTTGCGCTGACCAGACCAGTGTTTTTGATGTTTTTCTTACAGAGGTCATCATTTGCTCTTTCAACAACAATACGCTCCAGAAACTCCAGAACTGAGCCAATGGCAAAGCCTTTAACATCATGGCTAGTGCCCAGTTTTTCGCAACATAATTTACGCCCGGTAGTTTCGGGATGTTGTTTGCACTTTTCAGTGACGAAGTTTCAAGATGAATTTACAAGTTTACAGCAAGTAAATAGCCTCAGTAGCTTAGAAAAGTTTCAAATATGTTGTACAGACATATATTTGATAAGATTTCTACCGAATTTCGCAGTATTTTGCGTGTTTTTGTGAATTTCGCGGCTCTGCGACCGCGCAAAATATCAGAAGCCCCGGCTGACTATGAGCTGCATCATTTACAAACTGGCGACTAAAAATTTGCATCTGGCGACTATTTTTCTCCAGTTGGTCGCCAAAAGGCGACCTGAGGATTTTTTTAATTTCGAGCCCTGCTTGGTTTGAACTTTGCATTACCCAAAATGGTTGAAAGCCAGCTTAGTGACCCAGCCTGAGACTCATATTACTCACACTCTGGGTGGGAGGGTATTGATGTCAATGGGAATCCCCAACCTTGGGAAAGTATATGTAGAGAGAGAAAACCAGTTTACCATTACAACCCATAAAACAGCCATAAATCGGCCCATGGACCACACAGGAGAGATGTAACATGACACACATTGTAAGTAACGTAAGCTGTTTTTTTTATTGAAATCCTTTCATTTTCGTAAGTTACAAAACAATAGTTTTTTTTCCATACAAATCCTTATATTTCGAATGTTGTGAAGCAATGAGCTTGGGCTACCTGTGATTAAATCTGTCAAAAATATTTGGAATTTAAAACAGTTTTGGATCACACCCAAGAGTTTGAGCGATTTTCGTGCTTACTGTTAGGTGTTTTTGTTCATGAGTGATGACATTTCAAATATCATATAACCGGTTACATGCTCTGTGTTTTGACTTGTTAGGATATAACTAGTTTAGCCAGGTTATTATTATTTTTTTTGCTATCTCTATCCTTTCATAATGGCTTTGTGTTGTTTGAGATTTAGAAGTAATGAATACTTTTGAATCGTTGGTAGTATTGAACAGTGAACAGTGGGGTCCTTTTAAGCACTAATTTCGCGCAGAATATCTACCATCAATGAAATTGGAATATTTCATATTATTGCCAAATGATATCTGTTGTTCTTTGCAAAGTTTCACAGCCATCGCTTTGAAAACAAAAATGTTGTGACGGAAAGTCAGTCATATCTCAAGGCTCCTGTGTTAATGACGGAGCCGCCTTAAGTCTTAAAAAGAAGTCAGGGAAAAGTGAAAGTTTAAGAGTACATTTTACAGACATGAATCATGAAATTGTTGACAAGCTTATGTTGGGTTTTCAAAAAAATTGAATGCTTTTCGCGTGTTATGTTGAGGAACTATCAATTCATGTACACTGCATGTGACTAGCTAGCTGAAAGAGTAAATAACTGGGTGGAGGGGATGGCTATTAGAGGAGGACTAATTTGCAAAATTGTTAATTCAGTTTGTCGGGGAAATTTTACATTTGCCATGAAAAAGCCAGGGATAGTCTGGGAATTCAAGAAACCTGTGGCTGTAGCAACCATGCATTCGCATTTTTACTGAAAAAAAAAATCAGCTCAAGATAATTAGCATCGTTATGATCCTTATTTAAATGCAAAACAAATACAGGGTGACTTGTAATAATATCCCATGATACTACACACTAAACTGTCCAATAAGATGTATATACTTCTCAAAAGTTTTATTTGAATGACAATGAAAATACCATTTCTGTATCAAAGGCTGAGCACTTAACCTTGTTTTGATGCAGAGGCCCGGGAACTCAGAAATGGCCTATTGGAAACTTGTTGAACGTCCACACTCCTGCAACGGGAACTTGTCTCCAATCATAACAAGGTAGCACCAAAAGTATTCCTTGTTTAGAATATAGTGAAAATTTTTCAAGAAAAGGTTGAGTAAATTGTAACTCTAGAAACGTAGTTTATCTCATTACTAATTATTTGTAAGGTATGTGGCATAATAATAATGACTTTATTAATGTGTCGAGCAAAAATCTAGCAGAGGGGATTCCCCACTGCTAATAGGGGACACCTAACTTTCTAAAATACAATCTAAAAATACAAAACGAATTAATAGAGTCGAAACTAGGATCTACTAAGAGTTAGAATTAGAAACTACTAATGATAACTCACTAACATACATACTACAAAAACTCCATTTATACTTATCAAAATTCTAAAATCTTGTAATTAAAATCGTAATTAAGAAAAAAATTACGAATTGCAAAGGTAGCAGCCACTACATCCATCTAAAATGTTGCTTAAATGAAGACTGCGTATTTGGGTCTTAAACTGCGTAAGACTGGCAGCTGATCTGTCCTTGCTTGGTACCTTGCTCCAAAGTCTTGGACCTAGGTATCGCATTGAGTGTTTTCCGTGCGTAACTGTGTTAAAACTAGGGTGATAAAAGTCTTTCAGCCGCAAATTGTGGCTGTTGGTCAGAAACATGTCACAGATAGTCCGCGGGCACAAATTATGTTTAACCTCATACATTAGAATACACATGTCCTGTAGTCTCCTATTGTACAACGATGGTAGCTTTGCTTTCACTAACAGCTGTTGGTGGCTAGACTGCTTATCATTAAATACAGCGCAGTCCCACGCTCCTGTACTCTCTCAATCCACAGGTGTCCAAGGCTCTACAAAAATGCCACACTAAGTGGCAATATGTTAAATGTGGGAGAATAGCTGCCTTCAAGAGATGTTATTTGGCCTCAGTTGGTATGAGATTCCTCAACCTCATTATCACAGCTATTCTCTGGCTAGCTTTCTTACAAACATTACTAATATGCAAATTAAAATTCAGACCACCATCAATAGTTACGCCTAGGAGCTCTAAATTGTCTGATTCCATTATATCTTTACCATTGATAGTTATACTTGTTTTGTCACCATAGTCCACACTTTTATTCCGAATGTTCATCAGTTGGTATTTTTTCAGGTTTCCTTGAAGAAGATTTGAAGTTTCGTGACAATAGTACACGTCCTTTCCTTTCATGTAGATCTGGTGATCGTCCGCATACATTGATAGCCAGAACCTAAGTTATGTGAAAGATCATTCTGAAATATGTTCCATAAAAGCGGTCCTATTACCGATCCCTGAGGGCAACCTTGTTCCCCATTTCTCCATGAGCCAGTTACCGATCCAATGCACACTCTCCCTAAGTGACTACATAAGTAGCTGTGCAGCAAATCCAGTGCTCTGTCCTGGAATCTGTAGGCTTTTAACTTACATAGCATAAGAGGTGGGTGTAAACTATCGAACGCTTTGGACATATCTGTTGATAATATTCCCACTAATAGACGAAATTTCCAATCTTCCACTAGGCCAATCAATGATGTTTCACAACTATTGTGCTTTCGGTGAGCCGTGAGGCCATCACTAAGACGATCATCATACTTTGTTGTTATTTGGTTACCCAATAAACGCTCAAACACTTTGTTTACACAGGACAGAAAGTTATTGGTCTGTAATTCTCTTTAGCATGCTTGTCATCTTTTTTATAGACTGGAGTCCAGTCCCCTTTCTTCCAATCACATGGCCACTGGCCCTTTCTAATGCACAAGTTGTAAAGAGTAGAGAGTGGTAGAGATATTTCCTCGGCTGCGGCCTTCACGATTTTGGCAGAAATACCGTCATGGCCGGTAGCTTTATTTACGTCAAGAGTCTCCAGCACGCTTTTCACTTGCGTTGGATTTACTTCCTGGAAATCAAACGCTTCATAACCCCTCGACTTCTCCTCTATTAACTGCACACCTGGATGATCATTAAAGTCTTTGAAGTTCAACAGTTCCGCATCTGTTCCTCCAATGCCATCGGCAATTGTGGCGAAATGGTCTGCCAATATCTCTGTGACTTTGATTTGATCCTTCAGAATATCTCCTTTGATATTCAATTCAAATATACGGGTCAGACCCAATGCCTTTGTCACTGAGGAATGGCTTAAAAGTTTTGAAGAAATCTTGAGGGTTTCTTCTCAGATCTTCCGATTTTGTCCTCCAATACTCCTTGATTGCTAATCTTCTTTGCTTCGTAGCTTTGTTTCTGCATATCCATTTGTGCTCACAGTTCACAGCTGTTTTGTTTTGTCGGTACTCTGCCTCAGCTTTTTGTTTCACCTGTATAGCATTTTTCCATTTTGTTGTCATGTACGGGATGTCATGGTCCCTTATGCGCATTGTTTTAACAGGCGCATGCTCGTCAACAATGTTTTTCATCAATGTGTTCCAGTGAAACAATTGATAAATGCATTCAGTATGTTGGATCCACTACCACTACCACTACTTTTAGGTTTAGGTTTAATAATCACAGAAGTAGGACAGCGGGCAAAGAAAGTCGTGGGGCCGGTGGATTTTGCAATCAGGCTAGTGAATTCTGTGCTTAACTCGCCCAAAGGGCAAGTGAGTTTTTTGGGAAATTCATATTTCAGAAGAACTGTATCAAAGGGGCTAGTACATACTAGCAACAACTTGCTCGAATGACAAGCCATAAAACTGACTTTCTTCGCACCCTGTAGGATCAATGCCCATCTCAAGTTGTCTCCAGAAAACATTAATAACAGGAATGATGATTTTCTTTACTAGCATTTTCATAGTTCGGGACACTTAGGGTATACAGTTAATAGACAGAGCCATGGGAGAGAGGGAGTTGTGGGAGAAGGAGGGACAGTGGATGTATAGATTGGGAACGCTGCACCCACAAGGACTTAATGAGGATGATGGTTTTTACACCCAGAACCGAAAGACGCATGTAGGCCCGGGCAGGAGATGATAATATCATCTGTGACATTTTCTGTGACACTTTTAATATAACAGTCATTTCAGTTGTGATGCGCACATGTTGCCTTGGCAATTCAGTAATTTTAAAAGTGCTGTACATTAATGGCTAGCTAGTCACCCTGAAGAAGATCACTGAATGTGATTGAAATATAGGTGGATACTGTTTTCTGTCTTCATTTGTGATTGAGATATATATATAATCAGTCTGGATTTACAAAAACATGGTGACAGAAATCCCTCTTATATACCCTCTGACTGAGTCTTGTAGAGTAGCATGTGTTTGTTTGTTTGTTTTTTTCATAGTTACTTGTTATTTATTTAATTAGTACCGGATAGGCCACAGTAGATAGACTTTGATGAGTTTCTCACTGGCTATTAACCGACTACCCCCCCCCCCCCAAAAAAAAAACCAAAATGTTTTTCATAACTTCCTTTAATTCTCTCTGTATGTCAGTTTGAAATCAGCGCGTGTATTAGACTGAACTCGGTTCTCATAGTGGGATGTCTTAGAGTTTTTTTGGCTACCTTGAGCAAAGTTTTCCAGAAGGCATCATTAAGCCTTAGGAAGGAAACAATATTGTCACGTCTGTCAAAGTCTGCTGCATCCAATATCTTCTGGCATTCCGTCTCATTGCGGGCTACACAGGTGAAAGACTGATCCTGGGCTTGAGACGGAAAGATTGGAGATTGCGAGCTTTGTTGTTGGCAGTAACAAGTCTTTGGCCTCACAGGGTTGAAATCTATTCAGCAAGATGGAAATTCATGCTGATTTCTGACCAGGCCAAAGACTTAGTAAAAAATCGTGTGGAAGGTGGTTGCTGTATGTTTCCTTTTCAACCGCTGGTTTTACATCCAGGATCTTGAATAAATCGACTGTCAGTGAGTTGAGAAAAGTTCCATGTGACGATTTATTTGGAGAAAGCAAGAGTTTTATGGAGTAATTTGATGATGTTTCACCTGTGTTAAGTGTGGAAGTATTATGAGTGGTTTTCGGAAGTGTTGTGATTACCACGAAAGTCATTTATTGTGTGATTTACCGAAAGTGTTGAGAGACAAATCTCAGGTATGTGCAGTTGAGCTCGTGTTACTGGAATACTTTGTGCCAAGCATAAAAACGCTTTGTGAGTGTTTGGTTTAGGTGATTTTCTGTTAGAAAGCCTATTATGTGCTCAAAGATTGTGGATTCTTAATCTGTTTTCGGCCGACACTGAGCTGTGGGCCTCACGGTTTGACTGACTAAAAGATTACAATTTCTGGACGTTTCAAATGTTGTTTATTTCATCAC